>CM017560.1:31319195-31606695 GCA_007844125.1 Sinonovacula constricta | reverse complement strand
TTTAGAACATGCAACAGAAAAGACAACAAATAAATAAAATTCGGTTAAATCTTTGCAAACAAGTCTGTGGCCAGCGGTCAGCTTGATTGGTCAAATCCTTCTTTCATGTGTCAATCGTCAGTTGTGATTACACATTGAATGTGTGACCGTTAATCCCCTGCTCCCCACCCACTTGTCAATATTATCACTCTCACTGTCCCGATCTCTCAATCAAGATAAATTCCTAGATATCATCCATCTGGTAGTCGGAGCAAAATATAGTGTCTCAGCCAATTTATATTCAGCATATATCGTTGTGAAACGGGTAGCAGAAGCGTTAATATATGAGCGAGTTAGTTTATGCATAAATTAACACCACGTACCGAGTTTACTTGACTTTATGCTCATACAATTGTTGCAGTTTTGGTTATTGTTTATACAAACCTTGTTATAACAATATTCAACATAATATAATTTGTTTAATAACACACTACTTGCAGTTTTAGTTTAAAAAAAAAAAATAGTTTAAAACTTGCACCATCCGGAACTTGTATTATCCGAATATATGTACAGATTTGTGACACTATAATTTGAGGAATAGTTTAGTACCCTCAGTATACATTCATGTGAAACACTTAAAATGGCATGTTTTGTACTGTATATGGCTAAACTACTAATAATGGAGCAATATTTTCTTTAATTTATTGAGGCACTTCTGATATTCCGAGTCATTAGTTGACATTCCAAAAGCAGTTACGTAGTATTAAATATCTTTTGGAACAGCACCTTGCAGTATATCTACTATCTAAGATACATGTTCATATTAATAGGTAAACAATCAATACTATCATATTTTGTGTTAAGCAGACAACTTGTCTTAAGCGGCCAGTTTTATACTGTCCCTTGGATGGCTGCTTAATACAAGTTTGACTGTAATAAATATTGGACGACTAAACTATATATAAACAGGCAAACATTTTGATTATACATAGAATACAGAGTTTTTGCTTTTTAAAGGAATCTACTACCTAACAATTTACAACAATTTCCTTCTTCCAAAGCGGCACTGAGTTCTACGGGGTTTTCTATTCAAGAATAAATATTAAACGAAAAGCAGAGACACAAAATCTCGAGATACAACTCATCAATTGTTCAAATAAGCGCCTATTGCCGGCCAATAAGAGTCACCGACTTGTACCGGTAACTCCTCAAGCCACACAAAGCAATGGGTTCGAAACATTGTGCATGGTAGTTTATTTCAACCGGTAGCCATGTCTCATTTTTTCTGAAGCATTGAATATCACAGTACTTGCATCGCTATGATTTAATACATATGTCGATATATATTTTATCAAAGTAAGGTCATTTCCATGTAAGAGTTTCGTTCTTGCCAAACACTGTGATTTCATTGCTGTATCATCGCTACGTTGATATGTTTGCTTCTGCCGGCTGCATTGATATACGAGTGCATGTACATTGATATAAGGTACACAACAGGTTCAGTAAGTTTCAAATTAGCAAGTCAAATTTCATGATAAATGTGTAAGGTAAATCGTGACCATAAATATTGTTCCGAGGTTATTAATTATGCCATGAAGTAATGTTGTCGATTCGAAGTTAGCAGACACGCCGGAACAAGATTAACAAAGGTTTTGCCGCGACCTCGCCAAACAGTGAGACCCCGCTCTCATAAGAAGCGCCAGTAAAATCTAAAATACAAAAACTTACACCAAAAACTGAACGTGATTAGTTTTATTCAGCAAGCATCTGATATGAAATCGCTGACATTGAAATTGGTCTTTGTAACGACCCGAAACGTAAAGAGCTGACAATTTTTTGAAGATCAGCTCTCTTGTTGCTTTCAGTTTCCAAATTGTCAATTAATAATGTGTGCATGGTTTAGATAATCTGACAATAAACTATGGTTGACAATTAACCTTGTCAAACGCAACTTCTTCGGTTAGCATCGGAAAATCAACTAATTCACCGCAACGATCGAAAAAAATCCGCCCAATTTCGGGAAATTCCGGACATTTCCGGATTAAGTCTGCCAGTTAAGAATAAGCTGTTTGAACATGTTATCAATCATTACATTCTGTTATCAATGACTTTCAAAGGGGCGAAAGAAATTTAACAAGTCTCTCCCAAATCTAGGCCATCCGACTCTCACCGAAATATGTTTTGTTTGTATACATACTGAGGGTCACTGGGCTGTTTTGTGGACATGTGGCTGTTAGATAAGGTACGGATGTATTTTTATATCAACGTGTGCGCTCGAATCTTATCTCATACAACGATGTTTCATAGTCCTACTTAAAGCGGCTAGGACACTGTTTACCGTTGATAAAGAGAGCCATGATCAGCAGGGGCGGATCCAGATATTTTTTTATTTTTTATTTATTTATTTATTTATTATTTTTTTTTTGGGGGGGGGGGGGGGGGGGCTTTATCGCAACAAATACTGGATAAATATACACAGTAAGGGACCCTTACTTCGACCTAAGCAGTCAACAGACAAAATTTACTTTAAAAAGGTTAGTATATATTATGTTTACATGTAGGTCTTTTCACAACTCTACTATTTTACCTGGTTGGAGGGGGGGGGGGGCATTACCCCATCACCTATCCCACCTACAATGCAGCGGATCCATCCCTGATGATCAGCAGTACACGCGCATACTTATCGAGCTAATCAGTAAACGCATGTTTCAATAGAATGTGTTCGCAACGGCTGAATCTGCATTAAATAAAGTCATTCATCCTTTAATTTGACCAAACACAAGACAGTCCAATATTGTAACTTATTAACAGGTCCTTAGATTTTATTCTTTAACCATTTATCTGTTGTGGTGAAACAATGTTTTGCGTTGAGGTAATTTTGCAACATGACTTGAAAACAAAATTTAAAAAAAAAAACTGCCCAGACTCTGTAACACTGGTAATCGGTTGAGAGTCGGCTCCAGGGACCGGTCGTTCCGGTTTCAACCCCCGGCCGCGACATACCTAAGCCTTTAATAATGGCTTTCTTGCGAACGCTCTGTCAAATATAAGAGTAGTTCCAGGACTGGTCGTCCCGGTGTCTGGTTAAAGTGGCTGAATGACCAGTGTTCGAACTATTGACCAAATAAACAAACTAAGTATATCTTCTTTCAAAAGCCAAGCTCGGTCTGATGTTAAATCCTTAAAAGGTGGCATGTTGTACTTGAAACATTAATCATGTTGAGCAATTCAAATGAAGTTGTACGATCAATGAACTACGATTACAACTACATGTAAATTAGCGCTACAGCCATCACCCTCCAACGTCTTGACCAACAAACCGAGGACGACACAAATCTGCGTTTTACGTACCAACCAGGTACAAATTACAAAACAATTTAGCAATAAGTATAGTTTCCCTAGTGCATGATTATTAAGGGCGCTATCCGACATTTGGACCAACGTTGTTTTTTGCTCAAATAACCAAGTCGTCATTGTCACCCGAAAAGGTCCTGCAAAATTCTATTCATTGATGCCCTAGATCTGTGTGAACAGTGAAGCATAAATCCATACTTGTCATTGCAGACAGGTATATCCTATACGCTGCAGAGATATTTATTTTTAAACTAAGAAAACCACGTGACAACATTCATTTGAGATCACGTTTTAATCTCATCTGGACAATCGGAACATCCCGGATAATTCACGAATCATCTCTCTGATGTATGTAGGTAGTCGGATCACCTCGGCCATTTTCCTAAATGGGGCTACTTCTGAGACAGACGTCAAAACAAAGATGGCAGCTCGGGTGACAGCTCACTACAGTACGATGCCAGTAAAACTTCAATTTGTGGCGGTTTCAAATTTAAATCATCCAATTTTAATTTACCCAGCGCAGCAGACACGCAGCTGTCAAACAATGGCATCATGTTTTATGCGAACTGCATTTCAGGCATATTCTTCTTTCGACTTCCGGCGAACAAAACGATCGTGATTTCAGTAAGCATCATTGCACCAGATATATCCGAGGGATGATTGTCCCGAGGACGGAATTACCCGAGGAGTTCCGATCGTTCATCTGGGTAGTCCGCTCTGACGTCGATATCTATTTTTAGAAACGATCACTATCGTGCTCATTTATTTTTTTAGAAAGAATTAACAAATATAGTGACCTCTTCGCAAATTGTACTGGCAGACAGTCTAGGTAGTGGTCAAAATCGTCTTTGCTTAGACTGATGTATTAGCTGTGCAGAAGTTATGCCTTGATTCCCCAAAGTAGTGGTAAACTATTTTTGATGCATTCGATGTAGGCAAACAGTGGGATACCAGCTTATGTTCAATCAGTTTGACACATCGACACTAATACAAATTCTCGCACTTCGCCGACGTTTGTAAAACACGAACATCGTTAGTTTGACAGCAACGGGGTCAATAAGCATGGATTGCTATTCGGCAGATAAGGTGTGAAAATAAAGGTTAATTAGTTGAAGGGGCCAGCAACCTGTTCGACTGTTCGAACTACAGGTTGTGCGAGCGACCCTGTGGTAATTTATATAGAATAGCGTAGGCAATATTCATGGAGCAGCAGTTCTGATCGACTGATCCGGTAATTCGACCGATACGGTGTTCGAGCGACCGGGGTATTACTGTAAAGCTTAATGCTACGTACTAAAATTGACATGACCAGAACCTGTATCCAGAAACACATGCTCTGTGTCACATATTGATAATATTGGTTAAGTACTATGATTGACACTGTTTTATATCATCAGTTATGTGCGATGAAAGAAGTAACATCGAACGAATCAATTAAGTAAATTATAAATTGTTGAATTGAAAATGTAGTTAGGACCAGGATGTTAATGTTAGTGTGTAACACCATACACAACGTTCTTTCTTCATATACAAATGCAATTTCATACTATCTCGCGTTCAAGTACTTAACCGATAAATGGCGGTTTATTTTGTTCGTTGTTCGTGTACTTTAAAATACTCACTATCTGAAGGACTGGAGACGTTACCATATTTGGGGAACTTCCTTTTATGAGACCACTAGACTTACCACAATCAGCAAACCACTTTTTCTTCCCGGAAGTAAACTTCAAGTTGACACAAGCCATTTTGTAACATGGATCTTGTCTCTCTCCCCACGTTAGTTGTAAAACAAAATTAGACTGTTGGCCTTTGAGAGATTAGAATAGCTTAGGAATGGGCAATAAATGTGAATTGCAAGTTCTCACGAGAATGACACTTGTAGATCTATCAGCGTAACATATTAATCACATGGGCTTTTGGTCTTGCTTATGATTTTAGATTGTTTTTGTCTGTTCTTTTTATTTTTCCTTTTAGTTACATTGTTCAAAAAGATTTTTATTTTTGATCCAGGAAGAAGACCACCAATAAAATAAATGTGATAAAATAAATATGTATAATTTTGTTGCAACTGTAATAAATATATATATATACATATATTTCATCATCTCAAAAAATATTACTTATCAGTATTTGATTTTTGTCACCTGATTGTCAGTTTTGTGGGGAAATTTTCGATGACCTCGGCAATTTTTCGAAAATGGATTTATAACGGGTCTGATGGTCATTTTGTTTGTGGTTTCTAAGATGCGAAAATTCGAACATGTTTCTAATGTACTTAATAGATTGATATGGTTAAAAACGTACGTATGTTCTGTTGTTTTATTATTAAAACAATCAATTAAGGACATGTAATTACAAAAGAAAACAAAGAGATGTAATTTTCTGATAACATATTCAAATCGCCATCACACAAACGAAAATGAAATCTGTTTTAAAGAAATATCAATAAACATAAGGATTTATATAAAGAGGTACAGAAACGTGGCTGATAACACATTTGTATATTGCAGTTTATTCATAAAACAGTTGACGAACTGGCCTGTTAATGAATTTCTACGTTGCCTAACAACAAATTATTATAACATACAGTTTTACAAGTACATGTTTTAACGTGTCCTTAAAAATACGAAATATTCGTAACAAGCTACTAGACTAAGACTAAGAATTATATTCAGTATTTATTGTATATTCACTTTTAACAATCCGAATCGTATTAATGCAGGTGCCCGATTTTCTACCCGATTTATGATAAGTTCGATTATTGATGAAACTGAAACGATTGTTTATATAACGAGTGGCCTTGCAGTAGGAGAACGAGATTATCAGCGGCTTATCAGGATATCTATATAAAAGTATGTGGTCACGTGGTTTTCATAAATTAAAATAGCTATCTCTGCAGCGTGGCTCGGATAGGAAACACCTGTTTGCAATGACAAGTGGGGATTTATCCTTGACTGTTCAAACAGAACTTTGGCATCAATAAACAACATTTTGCAAGACCTTTTCATGAGCCAATGGCTTATTTGGTTATCTGAGAAAAAAAAACTTTGGGCCAAATTGTCGGATACCACCTTTAAAACTTCAATACTTTCCGAAACATTATTAAAGGTATTATATTATAATTGCTTATATCAACGATATAAATTATATAGTTGGTTGATGTCGCAAATATCAAATCGTGTCGTAAAAAACTGAAGACGTCATATTATTTCATAAGATTGAGCTATAGAAGCGAAGACGTCATGTTACGCTTTGTTTATTTCTACTTCCTCCAAAGACAAGGTTCCTTAAACACTTCATCACCTTCCTAAATATCATTACCAACATAAACTATCAACGCAAACCAGTAAATAGGCACTGTAGATGGTTGATGTTTACAACTATTTTTTGCAAATCGTTTAAAGTAGATCCGGATAAAACTAATTCACGCCAAATTCATTGATATCATATGCTTGGAACTCATCAAAGACGACAGATTCGCCAACCAATGGAAAAAATATCCAAAAAGTTTCCGGTTGAGACGCATTAAACTAACCAATGGAAAGCGACGCTTATATTATTATCTCGGGGCCTCTTATGGAAAGCATGTTTGTGGAGACGATAGTGTAGAAGACGGTAACAGGAAATCGCAGCTGCTTTAACAGGGAAGCTTGCAGCAGTAAAAGTGTAGCTTGCAATTATATAGCGGTAGAAGGATTTAATACTAACTCGCAACTGTTGGGCAGGGTCTTGTTTAACCAAATAAACAGAGAATGGCGATGTTATCAATGCAGCTTACAATAACAGATGTAGCAGACAACAAAAAGAAAAGCAAAGTAGCAGATCGCACAGTGCGATATTACACACAAAAAGCACAAAACAAACAAATCATTACTTAAATACCACAAGGATTTTTTCTGACAGCTCGGATTACCGCCTTGTCAAAACACCACAAAAAGTCTCTTTTTCGGCCAAAAGTATAGAAAGTTGGCAAAGGGCACAGAATGTTGGCAACGTGGAAACTATTTTTTTTCGCTGTTACTTACAAGATTTTGTACTATTGTTACCTTCTCGGTAATACCCAAACACTTACATTTTGCATAGTTAGTTAAACTGTTCTATGAGAAGTTGAAATCAATTCTCAGTTTAGTTTAAAAGTATTCCCAGATTGTATTCATTTTTAATTGTTTGCGTCGCCCTTCGTGCTTTGCGTACCCTGACTAAAACGTACCCACAATTTTGTGGTCAAAAGGTTGTTCGAATATTTTTCAGGGGAGAGCACCACCCCAAGATGACTAAAGGAGCTATTTCTTGAAAAGAAAGCCTGAAACCCATTTTCTATGCAAAGTATACCTCAAAGTACAACATAAGCCACATTGAAACAAATTCTTCGTATTTTAGAAATTTTGGAAAATAACACAAGCACTTATTTTTGGTCGACAGATTTTTACCACATTTTTTTTTCAAAATATCACCACATTTGATCTGTTTACACTTTTTTCTCAAGCATTTTGCTTATTATATAATTATTGCTTCCTGTTGTATAAGTCTATTTAAAGAATAGTTCATATAATTTGCTGCTTTGCAATATAAAAATGTATTATCTTATATAAAGATTTGCAAATGGCAGGAAACATCTAGACGACCAATAGGTTTGTGTTAGAGTTCTTACTCAAAAATAAAGTGTGTAAGCCCACTTTTTCTGTTTTTAAGTGAACTCATCATACTTTAAACTACCATACTTAAAAACAATAAAAATAAAAATTCTTGCAGGAGATCAAACCGTAGAAATCGTCTTTGGTAAATAACCTCATTTGACAAGTACATAAATTGTTATGTAGGACCGTCAACCCAGTGACCTTTGACCCTACTGATTTTTTTTATTTATATTTTTTGGCCTATGACCGTCATTTAAGTCCATGTGTACACGTTATAATAACAAGCATTAGATCTTTATAACTTTCGCATATTTGGGAAGTATAGACCATAACCTTTCTATTTTTATGTCAATTATTGATTTTGATCGACAAATTAATAAACAAAAGTAAACAGGTAGGACCGTGTCCACTCCCTTTTCTTCGTATAGAACCGCTAGAAAACGCGTCCCAGTCGACATTTACCCACTGCCCTTTCTCTTTCATTTTATAGAGCTTTTAGTTTTATTACCCTGGCATAAATTATATATAAAACAGGATTGCGATACAGTTTAGTATTTTTATCTCACATATTGGCTCTGGTGTCCATTTAAATAAACATTCATAATTGTCTACAGACAGGGGCGCCCCTGGCGTAGTGGTAGACTTGCCGATTTGTTACTCTTTTGACTGATAAGCCTCTCACCGTGTGGGTTCGAGTCCCGTTCGGGACGAATACTTAATGTGAGAATGTCTTCCAGCTTACTTGAGGTGCGCCGGTGGGTCTGCCCAGACATGTGTATGGAGTCTTCCTCCGCCAAAACGCTGGACGTTGCTATAATGATCATATATGGTCGCTGCAATGTATTTCAAAAACAAAAGAAACTGTCTACAAGCATAGCTTGGTGGTCCAAACTTTCGGTTACCACCTTTACCGATGCCATAACCCATTTTAATGTGTATTGTCTCGATGCTTCTTACTTTTTACCGAGAAGCGTTTCGAATCTGTGTTGTTGCTGTTAATCCTACTGTTGCTACAACTGCGTCTGTTGACGATGATGGAAGTTAACATATGAACAGCAGGAGCTGTGGCTTAACCACAAACATACGATTGTTGGCATAGATAAGACTGAACCACCATCTGTGCGGACCAGCTGACCAAAAATGTGTAATTAGAAACGTTCATGGCAGCTGCGTTGTCAGCTCGGTTATGTAATTGTGTGTAATCAGTGTCATACTGCTGACGTCAAATATTGATTATTGCCAACCATTAGCTATACACAAAGTTATGTGTAGACAGTATCCTAAGTCTACATTCCTACAGTTCGCCCAGCACCCCACGCCCCCCCCCCCCCCCCCCCCCTCCCCCAACCCTACCCAATGTTAACTGTAGGTGCCGGCTTACCCTAATTATATATTGATTCTAAAAAGGCTGTCTGATATGATAACAAATGTTCAGGTTTAGTTTTTATTCGTTATAAGTCGGGAGATGAGCAAGGATTTCTTCTTGAATATTTCTGTGTATATTTATTTGCACTTATTTATTCACACCACAGGATTGTTTTCCCGTCTAATTGTACTCAAATTGCGTAAGATTAAACAAAAGTCAACGGAGCATTTCAGAAAGGCCAATCGATAAAAACACATGTCAATTTTCATTTTCCTCTCGGAGCGCCGTGATTTTAAGCAAAATTCATTGCTTGAATTTTCCTGCATATTAGTCTGGGAACCGGACAAAACATCCCATGGATTAAACCTCCTATGCTTTTTTGCTTTTTTTTTTTTTTTTTTTTTTTTTTTTTTTTTTTTTTTTTTTTTTTTTTTTGCTTTTTTTTTAGGGTGTGGACATGTTTTTTACATAGTGGACAATCATCCCAAGTCATTCTGACATGGTGTACTAAACATCACATACTACTTTGGGTCATACTGGAAACTCGGAAAGCAAATTTTCTGCAAGCTTTGTTTTCTAATTAACTTCGCATTGCCAATTATATGCTAATCTCTCTGTAAATTGACTGTTAATGGGCGTTGAGTGCTAATTGAGGTTGATTAAATATCAAATAAGATTGCTTTTCACAGGAAAAAGCCATAAACAATAAGTATCATGTCAAATTTTAGTAAGCTGGGGATATATCAATACAAACAAGCTGAAAAAAGATTTTATGAAAGGAAACATTGTATAGTGTACACTTACAACTTCTGAAATTAAAGTCGCACCGCATAGTCTTGTTGTGGTCCCAATCTCTTACAATAAATTATTGAACATCAATGATGACTATGAAAAATGAGTAGTTAAATTGATCATTGATTTCAAACAAAATAAAGTAGCATAGCACACAACGAGTAGGACAAAAGGCCTTTGTCCACCAAGTCACTTTCAATTTTTAACGAGGGGACTTTTGTCCGAGGTTGGGGGTGGGGGTGTCTTTTGTCTGTCCCCCGCACACAACTGTTAAATTGACCATGCCTTCAAACAAAATAAAGTAACATAGGAAACAACAAGTAGGACAAAAAGCTACCATGGATATAAGGCAAATAGTATATACATATAATTTACAAAAATCAAACATCATTGCGATTTCTCAATTCTTTATAATAACTAGTTAAGTAATAAATAAAGAACATTTATAATGAGAATTTACAATGCATACTTTTTTCCATCAAGTAAATTATACTAACATAGCATATGGTTCGTTTATATAAGAGTAGCTGTTTTGTTTTTGAAATACATTGCAACGACCAATTATGATCATTATAGCAATGTCCAACTTTTTGGGCGGATCGGGAGGTCGTGGGTTCGAACCCCGGCCGGGTCTTACCAAAGACTTTAAAGTTGGTAGTAGTGGCTTCCCTCCTAACGCTCGGGGCTAAGGGGACAGCATTACGCCTGACTCGTCGGTGTCAGTATAATGGACCGGCCGGGTTCAGTCCCTGGGCACCTCATAAGTGCCCCTGTGCTATAATGATAGAAATGTCGCTGCGCAGTATCGGCAAAAATGCCGGCTAATCCCTAATCCCTAATCCCAACTTTTTGGTGGAGGAAGACCCCAGACAAATGTCTGGGTAGAACCACAAGTTCTGGGTGTTTTAATTAAGTTTACCTTTGGAAACCTATATATTACCTGCAAGAGCTATTATTATAAAGCAAATGAATATTAAATATATAAAACAAATTAAACACACATTTCAATTAAACACCGCCTGCAACGTATATCTTCTGTTGTGCAGTGATAATTTTCATCGTCTGTCATACAGACGGTACCAGGTTCGAATCGTATTTGGGGCTGAACATTTTTAGCTGAATTGTTATTTTATTATTTTTAGCAACTTTTAGAAATTCAAATCTTGTAATGCGTGTGAATTTCCATGAATCTTATCTAACCTACCCAGCTAGCTAGGGTTAAATCTGTTTGAAAGGTTAATTAAAAAGCACATGTATTTGTCTTTACAGAACACTTTGAAACAAGCAGAGACATTTAATGGCAAATAAATAACAGATAAACCCTGGCTCCGAAATTCTTAAACTAAACAGGCTGTCTTTTATGTCACCTGTTGTCTGTGTTTGGGAACTGATGGTAGAGAGAAAGGGTTATGGGTGGTTTAACTGACTGGAAGATTTGTCATCTTTCATTTTACGCCTTAAAAGTGAAAGTTGCCATGCAAACGCAGCGATGCGAGCTGAAGGGTAGCGCGAATTTAAGTCCAATTAAATGAATCGACAAATAAAAAAAACAACAGAATCAGCCAAAATAACAGTCAAAAACAACAGGAGAATACTAGAGAAAATCATTGAAGTCGTTCTTCTCTGTGGCAAGCAGAACATACCACTACGAGGCCATACCGAAGAACCCAGCAATTTTTTTCTGCTCTGCTCTCAGAACCTGCCAGCAATTATGATCAACTTGCAAGTGCTCATTACAGTGCTAAATGCACGTCTAGACCAACTAAATGACAAAATACTCCATGAGTGCTGCAACTGTCAATACTATCAATTTCATTTCAGCTGCCTTTGCTGGTTTCGGTATTTAGTACAAGTAAATAGTTGCCAGTGCACGTCTCAAATATAAATTATTCAAATGCTGTCTTCTGTACATACTGTTTCTCTATGATATCCATGTACCGTACAGGTATATGCTGTCCGTGATAACTAGTTGTCTGGCTAAATTGTGGATTAATAAAGGTTCTCTTAAAGTTTTTGTTTTGTACTGATATAAATGTATTATGAATAAAACTTGACATAATTTGATAATCATATTCGTTTAACATACCCATGAACTGTCATTATTGAATTAAGAAAGATTTATATTTTATTTGATAGCAGACTGATGATTGTTGCATGCACCATCCACACTTTTACAACTTTTCCGGTGTGATGGTTATATCTCCGAGAACATTGTAGAATTGAGTTTTAATGCCAAACAATATTTCGACGAGACAGTTTATAGACAAAACATCATGAAGATACAAACAATAAGTACTAGTAAAATTTTCACTCTTAAGTCTAAGAAAATGTGCCAAAATTGCACCTGTGCGGTTGTAATTTTAAAAAATCCACGGGGAGCTCCCCCACCCCACCCTCCGATTTAAGGTGTCTGCACATGGTTTTCTATCAAGCTACGCCCCTGAATGGCTTTGTTAACATTCGCCTTTCATCCGTAGACATAATTATGATCAAGACTGGACACACACTCCTATACATGCAGTACAAATGCTTCATCACGGGCGTTAATGAGATATTGAGTAAGTACATCCGTTTGTAAATGGTTTTGAATGAGTGTACAATCCTAATTGAGGATTTATATATAAAAGCACACACACATAGGCATAACTAATATTAAAGAAGTGATAATGTTCATTGACTTTTATGTAAGCTTTCAAATATATATATAATAGTTATAATAGTACTTAAAATATCAAGTTCAGTGTGGATTAAATAATATAATGTAGATAAATGTATAATTATTATTGGAACTATTTTCATGCCTGATTACAAAACTATCGTGAGCACTTTGTGTGGATTACTCAATGTGAAAGTATAGTACTATGTTCAATTGTTATTAGTCTTTATTTGATTAATAAATTATACTTTGTTTGTTTCTTTCATTTTTCTTTGTTTGTGGATAAAAATGATTTGCTTTGTACCTTTAACCCATAACCCATTACTTTCCCAAAATTTATTTAAAAAAGAAATAGTTCTTTTAAGACGATTTGTCAAAACGAGTTTACCACCGCATATAATTATTGTTTGATTGTTTATTGGGTTTATCGTCCCACCAACAGTTTTTCAGTTATGTGGAGACGGTGTCCACTTGAAGCAGATATAGTGCTGCCTCCATGCTGTATAGCAAGCCGTGAACACCTGGCTTGATACCACACCCAGTCACATTATCCTGACACCGGGCCAACCAGTCGTGGAACTACACTTATATTTGCTTGAGCGTAAGCAAGGGAGCTATACCACTTCCATTTTTAACGACCCTTGTATGTCGCGGCCTGGGATCGAACCCGGGGCCTACCGTACCTGGAGTTGACGCTCTACCGAATGCGCTACCAGGTCCGGTACATATTATTATTGTAGTAACTTTCCTAGTAACCTTTCATATTGTTTTGGATGACAAAGATCTACGGTGACGATCAGTTACATAAGTGGAAATTTCCACTAAACTCTCCCCACTTGATGGTCGTGTTGATAAGGGCTTCCGCCTTAGAGAAAAAGATCTGTTAACAGTCATGTCTTGTAAGTTTATTTTCCCATTTTTGCACACACGTATCTATCATGCGCTGGTGTTCATGGGTATGAGTATTGAATTGTTTGCTGTTCAACAGGCATTTAATATCAATTTAAAGAGGTATATTTTCATTATTGATGAAGTTGACTTGTAAATATGTTAAGAAGGTAAAGACAATTTCCTTTGAACATGATAGTTTTTGGTCCACAATTAATATCATAACAGATAGGGCCATAAACCTTATAAATACCACTAGGTGGTATCTAAAAGTTTGCATACATTAAATGCATGTGACAATAGTTTCCACAATGTTGGGAATTTAGATATAATATCTGCATTAAGTCATACATTAGTCAAAGTAAAGTTTATTTGTTATAGGATTTATCGTCCAACCAACAATATTTCAGTTATCTGGAGACGGTGAAGCAAATATAGTGCTGCCTTCACTGTGAATGATCACCTGGCATGATACCACACTCAGTCACATTATCCTGACACCGGGCCAACCTGTCGTGGAACTGCCCTTATATTTGCTTGAGCGTTAGCAAAGGATCTATACCACTATCATATTTTACGACTTTCCTGGGATCGTACCCGGGGCCTACCGTACCTTGAGCCGACGCTCTGCCGATTGCGCTACCAGGTCCGGTAATTTTGAGATTGATTTTCAAGATAAGTTACCATAACACATACCAAGACATGTCAATGAGCTAGGAAACCATTTCTTTATGGACAATCGACAAGAGTTTCTGGTTACTTGTCCACAAAGAATTTTACATCTCCAAATTCCCCACAGCAATATTGTTTGAAGAGATCACTAGTTAAACTGATACATAATCGGACTTGGAATTGTCTAACACATTATCAACTGAATGTATCACAGCATTTGCGTGCTGACAGTGTTGATGCACAACTTCGTCAGCTATTGAACGTTCCTGGTTCCGGATGTTCTGATGCAATCCAGCACCGTTGGTTGTCAATTATCACCTCCTTCTGACGTTACTACCATCGATATTAGTACATCAAGACACCAGTTTTTATAAAAGCCATTGTAACGGCGTACTTACAAAAAAGGTTTAATGACCTAACTTGAATCGCTATTAAGAGAAATCAAAATTTACTGGAAATGTAATTAGAAAAGTTCATAAGAAATGTAATAGAAACAGAAACACAGGTACATAATAAAACATCTTACCTCTTTTCAGTGTTTTCCTTTTCCTCACCATTGGAATTTCCTGCCATGACAATACTTAATCGATATATAAACACACAAACCCTAAAGAACACTTCTGTACAACTATTTTTTTTTAAACTAAAAAGGGAATTTTAAGGAAAATGGGAAAACCAGAAATAAAATATGATAAAACCTTTGACTGTTTAATAATGTGCTGTATAAATTACTGTGTTTATTTTACAACTTCCGGGGAACGAGATTAACAATGACAATTCTCTTGCTCCAGTAGTTGCAAGACGTATTGCAGTCGTCCTTCTCATGTGCTGTGTAGAAGCCAGTCTAAATCAGGTCGGCGGTACTACGGTGTTTTCATACGGGTCTCTTGCACAGAAAGTGTTCTAATATCCACTTAAGATAAGCGACAGTCATTTGCCAGTTTTAGTGAATGGAAAACGTTATCAAGGCTCAAGCTACAGTGTACAGTACAGTGATCCTGTGCCATAGAAACATGGGATGATGAAATGTTTACATTATGCTAACGTAAAGTTGTACTTGATAATAAACTAAAGTCGACGACGTTTGTTTGTTTGTTTATTGGGTTTATCGTCCCACCAACAGTATTTCAGTTATCTGGAGACGGTGTCCACTTGAAGCAGATATAGTGCTGCCTTCACTGTGTATAGCATGTCGTGAACACCTGACATGATACCACACCCAGTCACATTATCCTGACACCGGGCCAATCAGTCGTGGAACTACCCTTATATCTGCTTGAGCGTTAGCAATGGAGCTATACCACTACCAATTTTTAACAACTTTAGTATGTCGCGGCCCGGGATCGAACCCGGGGCCTCCCGTACCTGGAGTTGACGCTCTACCGATTGCGCTACCAGGTACGGTGACGACGTTTGTAAAGTGAAAAAATTAAGTGTCAATCGTTGACTGGTGGTACCTTAGTTGAAATGCCAAGCCCTATTTCCAAGACAGATTTTTCCACAAATTCAATTACCGCAGCGCAGAATAAGGACAGTGATATAAATTAATAATGATTTTGTTTTAAAGGTGATAATCTGCACTTTGGCCCGGTAACAAGCCAGATAAGGTGAGGTATTGTACGCGTAGTAATAAGTGTTTTGTTAAGGGTGTTCCATTTAAGCGCTTAAAGCGACGTGGCCTAAGTTTTGCGTATGCACATGACACATAGAACTACACATTCCGCGCTTAACTTTTATTTAAAATATTTCGTCACTACTGAGCCAGCTGGGGGCGGGGGTGGGGGGTGGGGGGTTGGATTGGGGTCAAGGCCGAATATGACGTACGTTCTAAGATGGGGAGGGGCGGTGCCTCCCGGAAAAAAATGTTTCTTAAATGTCGGACATGCATTTTGAAGTGCGCGCGCGTGTGTGTGTGTTATGTGTGTGTTTGTGTTTGTGTGTGCGTGTGTGTGTTAAATTTAAGATTTTGTCCACTTTTGCTAAACTGAATAGAAAGGATTTTGTCCGGCAGATATTTTGACCTACAAATGGTAGAACTATTACCACTGTTCGTGTTTTTATTTTGCCTGGGTATAACCTAAAATTGCATTTTTTCTGCTTGTGCTGCTAAGAATATGACAGTCTGAGGACCTGAGATACCCGTAACAATATCTACACAGTCTACAAAATGTAAGTGTTTATGCCATTTCTCATATCCGAAAAACTGTATGACCGGGCCGACTTGGGGGGCCATGGCCCCTTCGGCATATCCCCCGGTATATCCGGGCCTGCGCTATGAAGAATAATTTACACAAAATTAGCATGTGTAACAAAGAAAACGCGTTTACGACATAAGAATTGGGCAACTTGTTAATTAAGTTTGCATAATTATAATGACGCATCTATTAAAGATGATTTCTCAATCGTCCGAGCTCATATATGGTTCTATTGGTTCGCGTCTGGATTGTGACCTCGTTACCGTCCGCGAAGGCCTTAATTTGACATTTATTTATATCCAATACTAACATTGTATCTGATATATTACGGAAAGAGTTATTCTTTCTTGACTTTATTACACCTGACCCTTAGACAGACATAGAACGACGGTGATGTGATGTGGAGCAAGCAGGTGAAATGTTTTCTTTGTTTTTGAAATGCATCGCAGCGAACAATTATGATCATTATAGCGACGTCCAGCTATTTTGGTGGAGGAAGATCCCAAACAAATGTCTGGGTAGAACCACCGGCGCATCGCAGGTCAGCTGGAAGACCATCCCACATTAAGTCCTTCGCCCAGAACGGGACTCGAACCCACGCGGTAATAAGCTAAGCTGTTAGAGGAGTTACAAGTCGGCAGCTCTACCACTACGCCATGGTGTTATTATTATTATTATTATTATTATTGCGTCTAACTCTAGTAAAAAAAAATCGTAAAAACACAAATACACCTAATTGCATGGCGTTAAGTTTAGAAGTTAACGGAATTCACGCGTATTTTTTTTTTTTTTTTTTTGTACTGTTTATAAGGATTTCTTTTAGGTATTTTAGTATCAGTAGTATTCAGGGTTTTAAAACTAGTTAATGTTATTGGGTGTCTTCTGTCATTTTATTTTATAACAGTTTTATTATTATTCCTCTTCTTTTTACCAAATTTACTTTTATTTAATTACAAAAGTAATGTATCCACATCCATATTAAGTATTTAAAGTCTGATATTTTACCCAAGCAGTTAAGTTTTACCTGAGCCTGAGTTCTACCACGTCCAAACTGATCAGCAATAACAGCCTAAGCTGATTTCCCTGAGTCAACAAGCTTAACAACAGTTACACGCTGTTCCAGAGTCAGAAATACTCTTTCTTTCTTTTTGGAGCTGATTTTATCTGAACGGTAATTTACGATAGTAATTAAGACAGTTGTTGCTACAATCTAAGGTAGCTAAATAACAATAAGAAAACTCTATTACTGTTGCTCACAATGATGACAAATTCATTCCAGTAGTCAATTGTTCCAGAATTACAGTACCTAACAATCAACGAATGATTAGAACAATTACAAATCCGCTTCTTTACTCATAACTTCAATTCAAACCTTAATTGACAAAACTATTTTTGCTGTTGCCAAGTACAAAAACATATACAGAAAATGGAGAAGATGGCAGTATAAAATACAGTACAGATACAAATACGCAAACCCATATTCAGAAAAGCATTATTGAAGTGAATATGAACACCTTCATTTATGTTATTTATATTATTTCATATAGAACGTGATTAGTTTACCTAGCTTAATTGGCTAACGTGTGGTAGGCGGCAAATGTTGTAATAACTGTCCTAATATTAAGACATTTACGTGAAAACACAAGAGAAAAGTGAGAAAACATAGTTGGTTTGAAGTTTATACTAAATGGTTCCCTTGGGCGAGAAGTTCCAAATGGCAGGACCCAGTCACGAATAGCTTTTTCGCTCATTTTAACAAATTTCCACGTCACTCGGCATTACGGAAGATGCCGAGGGCCAACGACAACTTGCGAGACAAATTATCGGCCGCTCATGGGAGGAAATTCAAACGAAACGGAAGTAAAAATGAGAGACGGTAGCCATTTGAAGATGATACTGATGACATTCCTAGCCGACAGATAAATAACCCTGTTCAGTTTAGTTATTTATACAGTTCTTTGTTAAGAAGTTGCTTTATTAATGTTTGTGGGATAGTTTTAAAGTTACTTAACTCTGACTTCGTAAAATTATTTACCAAATATGACATTTGCTGCTTAGCTGAAACTAAACTCGATGAATATGATGATATTGTTGTTGATGGTTATACTTTAAAAAAACATCACAGAAAATCTTCCTTACAAACATCTGATGGTGTAGGGGTACTAATAAAAACACTATTGTTGATCATTGTGAAATGTTGGATAATATAAGCACAGAAAATTTCTCTTTTTCAAACTTAGGCAATTTTCTGTAGTTTGTATTTCCCCTGAAAATTCTGTCTATAGCAGTATTGAACCATTTGATGATTTAGAGGAAATTATTACAGATCTCAAAGTGAAATATGAAAATTAAACTGTCTGTTTGACAGGTGATTTTAATGCTAAAACTAAAACACTTTTAGACATTGTCGCGTTTAATGAACATACTGTAAAAGATTTTATTGATGCAGATAAGCTGAAAAGTTTAGATGGAGTAAACTGTTTGACCGCTTCAGGTTTTTGTCTTGAACGTTGTTCACAGGATCAAAATAACATAAATAATTATGGAAATAGACTTGTTTTCCTTTGTGCAGATACTTAGATCTTTTTATTGCTAAAGGCAGATATAGTGGCGATACTTTGCTTGGCAAAATTACATGCATAACAAATAATGCGATAGATTATCTTCTAATAAGCTTTTCCCAAAGTTGAAACATTTCAAAATTTTAAATTCTGACCCAATTTTTTCTGATGTTCACTGTGGACTGGAATTTTCAGTTAGTGTAAATGGGGGTCAGGATTAAATTGTACCAGAAATTGCAGACTTTACAAACAATTGTGCTCAGATAAATAAACCAGTGTGAGATCTAAACATGACAGAAGATTTCAATAATAGTTTTGATGTTAAAACTGTAAATGATACTTTATTAGAGCTTTATAATTAATTGGTAAATAGGTTGTATAGTGCAGAAAATGTTAATGGTGTTCCAGAGAAGTTCTCCACAGTAATAACCGATGCAGCCAATAAATGCAATTTTATTATAAATATAAACAAAAAGCCTAAATTTGTTGGGCATGTTAAAAATAAATCATGGTTTGATAATGACTGTAAAAGACCCAGGGGCAATTATTTGTTTTCTAAAAATATCTTTAGGAAATGTAAATCTCTCCAAAACAGAGAAGACCTTATAAAAACCAGTAAATTTTATAAGAAAGAAATAAACAAAAAGTTTAAAGATTATCAAAATAACATTTTTGCTAAACTCAAGGGTTTGAAAAAAGAATATAATTATTGGTCTCTTCATAACAAATATGCTGCTGAAAGAAAAAGTGTAATTTTTAAAGTCACCAATGAAGCCTTTTTTGAACACTTTAGTTTATTGAATGAAAATTAAGATTCATAAGAAGGTCTAAATAATTGCTATAATCATTAAGAACTGAATAGGCCTTTTCATAAGATGATGTTGTGAAATCTATTAAACAGTTGAAAAACAATAAATCACCATCTTCATTTGATAATATGTTAAATGAATATCTAAAGAATGTTCCTGACACCAGTTATTTGTAACTTATTTAATGTTATCTTAGAATCTGCAATCTTTCCAGAGATATGGAGCAAGGGTATAATTTTGCCTACATATAAACACAAAGGTAGCATAAAGGATCATTATAACTACAGAGGGATCTCTATACTAAGTTGTTTTGGTAAACTCTTTACACCAATACTAAATAATAGATTAAGTGACTACTTAGAATCCTACAATTTACTGTGCGAAGAACAAGTTGGTTTTATGAAAAAGTACAGCACAGTAAAACATACCTTTCCCTGAAGTTAATTATTGTCATCTTCCTGTGTAGAAATAAGAATTATTTTGCGCATTTGTTGATTACAGTCAAGCGTTTGATAGTGTTAATTGTGTAGCACTGTGGCAAAAACTTTTGAGTTCTAATATTAAAAGCAAATGTTTGAAAATTATCCAAAATATGTACTCTAAAGCTAAGACATGTGTAAAGACTGTAAACGATATAAATTTGTCAGAATTCTTTACAAATTTTACTGGTGTACGTCAAGGGGAGAATTTGTCTCCGTTACTATTTTCATTGTTTTTAAATGACCTTAACCAGTTAATGTCCCAAAACTATAGTGGTCTTACTAGTCTTTCAAACATTGTTGATAAAGTATTGAGTGGTGATGATATTGAAGTGTTTATTAAGTTATTTATCTTGTTATATGCTGGTGATACGTATTTTTGCCGAAAATGCCTCGGATCTTCAATCTGCCTTAAATGCTATCCATGAATATTGTCAATTATGGAAGTGAAAAGTTAATTCTAGTAAATCTCAAGGGTTGATCTTTTGAAAGAGTAAGAGAGGTTTGAGAGGTTTTATAGCGAAAGCATATAAGACATTGCAGATAACTGCACCTATTTAGGAGTTAAATTTTGTTATAATGGGAAATTTCAACATATAAAAAGCAATGTATGCAGTCATCGCAAAGTCAAGAAAATTATCTTTGCCTATAAACCTTCAATTACATTTGTTTGACACTATGATTACACCTATATTATTATATGGCTCAGAAATGTGGGTATATGAATCTGCTACTATATTGGGCAGTTGTCAAGTTCAGTTTTGTAAAAGAAAAATGAATTTTTAAAATGTGCACACAAAGCTGTATGATTTATGGTGAATTAGGCTTGACGCAAATATCTCTCCAGGTCAAAATTCGAGTCTTTAATCACTGGTACAAAGTTATTAATTGTAAAGATAGAAAAATTACTTTATAAAACAGCTTTCGGCCTTTACGATAGATTTAATATTAAGTTACCTTGGCTAAAATTTGTTCATGATACTTTGAATAGCATTTGATTGACTTGTATTTGGAATAAATACTGTTATGAATCATCAACCATGTTAACAAAGTTTAGTAAAAGTTAAACTTATGCTTCAGTACACACAAATATGGTTCACTAAACTTGATGAAATTGCCAACTGTCTTAATTACAGATTTTACAAACATACATATTTATATACATACATATTTGTATTTAGCAAAGTACTTGTGCAAATTTAGGTGTGCCAATCATAAAATGCTAACTGAAAAGGGGATATTTTTTGACGTTAACAGAGCTGAATGAACTGGTCATTTATGTAATATGAATGTTATAGGAGACGAAATCCATTATCATATGCAATGTAGTTTCTTGGAGCAAGATCATAGGAAATACATTTCCTTGTATTACTCCACTAATACAAAATGTTTATAATTTTAACGAGATAATGAACACTAAAAATTATCGTCAACTAGTCAAAGTATCTGTTCTTTTGCAATAAGTTTATTACACCATTTACTTGATGTTTTCAATAATTAAATGTTTAGTCTTGCGTTTGTTATGACAAATAGTGAATACCTGTGCCTGTATAATATGTTAAAGATATCTCATGCTTCACCTTTCTGTTGATGTTCATTTTATTGTTGCTTCTTTGGGATGGATAGGCTGACCCAGTAGGAGTAGTGCATATTTAACTTTCGACAGATCGTGTCAGTATTTTCATTTTTCATAATCTAGTAGTTTTAATACAATATTTATCAGTAATCACTGTTTAGAGAGTTGTCATTCTTGAGAGTGAAAACTACGTTGAAAACTACAGGTAGTAAATTAAACTGATGTATTAGAGAGATATTCGTCTAAGAGAGGTGACGTTTGGAGATGGAGCACTATATAAACAAGTAATGTAAAGTATTCGTAAGCGTCGATTTCATCCAGATTCTTATTCGTTAACGGATTTTATCCAATATTCTTTGTGTCCGAGAAGTCGAGAATTTTGTTCTCTAACGTAATATATTTGTTGGTAGATGTACTGTCCAACAAGCTATGTACAGGATGATCACGTGATATAAATCGACTGCGCTTATTAGTCATAAGAAATGAATATAGAATAAAACTATGCTATATTTATATTTAAACGGTTAAAAATAGTTGAAAAGCATCTCGACGCACTGATTCTTAATTCAACACAACCTTTTAGAGACAGTATCTTCACATACAAAATAGTGACTAGTGGTAATATTTGAGTCCATTTTCTTGTGTGCATCATCAAAGGATACGTGTTTGTTTTTTACCAAACCTAAAAAAATGAAAATATGACAAACTGCGACCATTTCACTTTACCTGTCGATGTTGTCGTTGTTGTGGTTGTTGTTATTACATCGAACCGACACAAACATGGTCATACTGGCGACGTACAGCTATTTATTGGCATAGGAAGACACCAGACTAATGCTTAGCCAATACTTATTTGGTCATGATGAAATAGATTTGAAATGACATATAGTCATATGCCGACTATTGTGTTCTTAAAGCATACAGAAAACAGTTAAAGGACTTTCTAGCTAGTACCCAGTTACCTAATCATGGCACACAAAAAAACAGTTACACTGTATAGCCTAAACTGAGCTTACCCTTAACCACGTTCCATAAGTGAGCCCCACCCCTCCCTTGTATTGCTTACACAAACATCGGGCTCAAATAAAGGGCTTTATATTTAACCTTTTTTATTTGATTATATCAAAATTGTCTTGTTAAACAGAAGTGTAGGAAATATAAAAATGTTATTAATCTGACTTTTTGTATTTTGTTGTATTTGCTAAAATTGCCATATTTACTTGTCTAGAACACGGTTTCCGATGTAAACAAAAATGTCTGCCATTTGGTTTATTGTTTTTTTAGTAGATTGCAATGTGTCGTAACCGGTGTGGAAAGTGGGAATTAATCCAGGCTAAGTTAGTACAATTGTCAACAAACTCAAAGTCAAGACTTAAACTTATAACCTAAAGCTATTTTTTCGCATGACTTGTTGACCCACTTCAATGATAATGAGACGTATGCTGTACTTTAAAATTAGTATCCGAAAGTTTGTCTTTATATAAAACTTGTAACCACATATTGCTTTTGGAAATGTGCGCATACTTGTTGCTTAAATCATATACTTTAATGTAAGTTACTGCATTTAATGACATTACCGCAATTGTTTAACAGTACAAATTGTCAAATATACCTCTTTAAAAGTCAATTATTTCCAAATCTATAAATTATCACGATAGGGATTTCAGCTAATAAAAGATATCGACGTCAGAGCGGATTATTCAGATGATCATGTAACGTAATCTTAAAACCTAGAGGTCACATGGTTTTCTAAGTTTAAAGCTTAGCAGTTGTATACTATGCAGTATGGCTCGGATAGATAATATATTTTTGTACTGACATATTTTTGTACTGACAAATGGGGCGTTATGCTTTACTTTTCAAATGGATGTAAGGCACCAATGACCAACATTTCGTGGGACCGTTTTAGGTAACAATAACTTATTTAACTGCATGAGCTAAAAAAAACAATGGTCGAAACTGTCAGATACAGCCTTTAAAAGAATCACCTGACATTTTGTTTCAAAACGATATTATTCTAACGGGCAAATGTTACCTCTCCTTGTTTAAAAATCCAGCAAGTAATTGTCCTAAAATTACATTAGAGGTGGTATCCGACAGTTTGGACCCAAAATATTTTCGTTAAGCATTTTAATAAACAATTGTTACCTGAACAGATCGCGCAAAATACTGTTAATTGATGACCTACACCTGTCGGAAAAGTGAAATATAACGTCACAATCGTCATAACAAACATGTATTTCCTATCTGAGCCACGTTGCACAGTTAGCTATTTTTAAACTAAGAAAACCACGTGACTACTTATGTTTTAGCTCATGCACGTCATCCGTTGTGACGTCGATGTTTTTAGCAGGAATCCTAATTGTTCTTATTTATAGATTTGAAAAGAATGAACGTTTAAATGTTGATTAACGAGTTTTACTGCTCTAAATTGAGATCATGTTGAAAAGCTTCAAAGCTTAGACTAAAGTATGTTGTTTCTGCAGAAATCATGTACAAATATAAAAAAAAAGATAATATAGTGTTACATATATTAGATATAGGCTAACTGTCGGATACCACATTTAAAGCTACTATATGTACAAAAAAGCATTATTTCATTTCAGTATCTAGGTACATGCAGTATAATGATGAATTGTTGACAATACTTTGTCAAAGAGAATACAAACAGTCAATCCGCAGATTCGATATCTATAAATAGCACAAACATACCTAACAGGGTCTAAAAATAGATGATAAATGACAAAAATTAACCATAAAAAAATATGCTTTTCGCGTTTTAATAAGGATAAATCTTTTACGTTGAATGCTATACACAAAAGTCAGTAAAACTATTGAATATCCACAAACATAAATTCGCCGTCGTAACATGTATTTGACTAAGGGCAATTTTCGGATAGCACTTTTATTGATCTAACCCCTTTTTGCTATTAAAAACCACAATTAACAAAACAAAACAAACAACAACAACAAAACAAAAAACATAACAACAAACAAAAAACAACAACAACAAAGAACAAAAAACATAACAACAAACAAAAAAACAGATCAACAAAACAAAAAACATAACAACAAACAAAAAACAACAACAACAAAACAAAAAAACATAACAAACAAAAAACAACAACAACAAAACAAAAAACAACAACAACAAAGAACAAAAAACAAACAAACTTTTATCAAGTATATGATTAGTATGTAACAATGTATACAACATCGATAAAAATAAAAATAATACACATAGAAAAACCGAAAAAGATTTAATAATATGAAACCGAGTTAACAGACACTTACATAAGGAATCAAATTCGTGTTAGTGGGTCGTGAGGAAAAAAAAACAGAAGCAGACACGTAAGATTGCAATCTTTATCAAACTTTTGTCTACCGGACGTGCACAAGCACTCGCATGCATCTGAGAAGAGTGTGCTTGGTATTCTATTAACCTTGAGATAAGTGCGCTAGATTGACATGTTTTTGTACATGTTCATGGTCTCCCTCTTTAGGTCACCCAAATGTCAGTATGTTGTTGTTCTTGATGATAACGGCGATAATGACGATGACGACGACGATGATGAAACCAATGCTTGATAATGGTGACTGAGGATTACTGCTGCTATTGCTGCTGCTGATGATGATGGTGGTGATGTTTTTGTCGTTGCTACTGAAGGAGAAGGATGTTGATGATGGTAAAAGTGATAGCAATGACGATGATGTTAAAGATTATGAAATGTTAATGAGTGAATTAATGTGATTCCGCTTGATAAAACATTTCGGGGCATCTTTTAGGGACCCCCCCCCCCTCTCTCTCTCTCTCTCTCTCTCTCTCTCTATCTCTCGCTCAGTCTCTGTTTGTGTGTGTGTGTGTGTCTGTCTGTGTGTGTGTGTGTGTGTCTGTCTGTGTGTCTGTCTGTGTGTCTGTTTCTGTCTGTCTGTCTGTCTGTCTGTCTGTCGGAAGGACGGAAGTATCAGAAGAGTTGCGATTGCGAGAATCTTACCGAGGACGGAAGTATCAGAAGAGTTGCGATTGGGAGAGTCTTACCGAGGACGGAAGTATCCGAGGAGTTGCGATTGAGAGAACCTTACCGAGGACTCAAGTCTCCAAGGAGTTGCGATTGAGAGAATCTTACCGAGGACGGAATTATGAGAATCTTACCGAGGATGTAGTTATTCCAGTAGTTAAGATTGGAAGAGCTTTACCGAGGATGGAATTATCCGAGTGGTTGAGACTGGGATTATTTTACCGAGGACGGAATTTTCCGAGTAGTTGCGATTGGCAGACTCTTACCGAAGATGGAATGTTGCATGTTCGAATCCTGCTCAAAACTTTATTTTTCTAATCAATAAAATCAAACATATATATAAAAAGTTCTTCTACATGAAAATCGCCCGGCACATTGTATGTGTTATTATGTGTCTTTACTCGCTCATTTCTGTAGCTCGAGAGCTATCACATTTTATGCATTCTCAGTCACTAGGTTTTAAAAAATATAGGAAACATATATATTCAGGATAAGAGCTTTCTGTCGTTAACATTTCTTAATATTTTCAACATTATTAGAATACCAAGGTGAGCTCTTTTATCGAAAAAGCATTACACCGGTATCATACAGATATATTTTTTTCTAAAATTTATAAAGTATGTTAACACGGATAACAAATATAATAGACATAAATAGAAAGATTAACAATCTATAGACCCTTTCAGTTATCATCGGTTTTCAATTACCTCCCCCTTGGTGACGTCATACGAGGATTGTTATTCGATTTCGGCTGAATACGCGTAAAACGTAAACATCATTGAAAGAGAAAACTACAGCGATTGTGTGGGTATGTTTTATTTCTTTATGAAGTGTTGTTGAACAGCCCACGCATTAAACATGCACAGACAAAAGTCCAATGCAATCCTGTTCTCTTTTCATGTTGTCATGACTGTATTGCGTATATGAGTTTGACATCACTTTACAGAGCCTTCTATACAGAATCAGCTAATAGGTTCAGTTTAACTAAACTTATTTGTTTACATATGTTTAGATGTCTGTATAAAATTGTTTTTGTTTTTTTACAAATATAACTAGATGTCTGCATTGACAACCGGATATGACAATCAGTTGAATGGCCCTCGCATTAAATATGAACCGACATTAACATCAGATTCTCATCATGTGGTTATTATTTGTATTCATTTTATAAAACCATGCTATCTTTTCACTGCCTTTTTTAAGTTTAGTGTGTTATTTTATGCCCAGCTATTCCTGATATGAATGCATTAATGTGTTTTGATTGTATAAGGATATACATGTATATTTCGGCAAAATAAAAGGACAGTATTTATATATATATATGACGCACGACGCGAGAAAACCGGGCTTATGGTCAAAATTTTCATTTTTTTGTTTTTAATGAAACATGATTCGCCTATCATTTCTGATCACAAATTCGAAAGATTTTTTAGAATTGACTTAGTATTTATGAAATAATGAGATTTTTAATGACCCATACTGAAGGTAGTTTTGTAAAATATGACGTCAAATTATTGACGTCATAATATCGGGATGAGTAACTTACTCACACATCTAAATTAAGATTTAAGCTAATATGGTTTTATTAACGTTTATATTAAACTGCAAAATAAGGGTCATATTGTTAAAGTGGGTAAAGTAACAGGTTATAATTAGATAACATTAAAAAATTTCAACTGAATTTTGTCTGACAAAGCACTCGAGGTCTTGTTTGCGCTGACGCTTTAACCCGCCAGGTTGAAACGCGGGTGACATTTCTGTAGCCTATTCCTGAACTTTTGCTGGGGATCCTTGAGTAGCATAAACTCCCTCTGATCATCATCTGGAGTTGTCCGCAAGATGATACAACCAGCTTTTTCAGACGTGATAATTGAAGTGTTGATAATCTGAAAATGCATTTTAATCAATATTATGTTAATATCTAAGTCTCGCCACAAATACAAATCAGATTATATCAATGATTTTGTTTTTCGTCTTTTGCCGTCAAACAATTTTGGTGGACGAAAATCGCAGATAAATGTTTGTGAAGTGAAACTACTGGCGGATCGCAGGCATTATCACAATTGTCTTCCTTACCGGGACGATAACCCATGAAGTGAAAGGTTGGGGCATTACGAGTCTGTAAAACTAACCTTTCTGCTTAAAGTAGCTCTTTATTATAAACCCAATTGTTTCAAATATTGTTTACGGCAAATAACATGGCCATACCTTATTCCTGTCAAAGCCTTGAAGTGTTGCCCAAGGAAACCATTCCAACCTCTCCAGTCACACCTGGTATAAAAAACAAACAAACGGGCGAGTTGAACTGTGAGGATCGCTTGACAATGTCAGCTGGCTCCTTAACAGTCTCGCAGTCATTTTCTCGGCACTTAATTTGAGGTGGACAAAACCGGCATCCACAAGACAACTTGCGTGGCCTGAAATAAGAAATAAACTCTCGCTTAACATATTTATATGCATATTTATGTATGATTATTGACTTTAACTCTACATGTATGGCTATTCCTGTCCGTTTTGTTTGTTTTGTAAAATACATAACATCGACGAAATTATTGACATTATAGCGACGTCCAGCTATTACTGGTGGAGAAAAATCATGGCCCATGTCTGGGTAGAACCAGTAGCGCATTGCAGATCAGCTGGAAAACCTGACCACATGAAAGTTTTACCCCGCCCGGGACGCAAACCCACAAGATGACGGATTATGGAGTCAGAGAAATAGCAGGTCACCGATTCTAACCTTTAGACCATTAAACCACGGCGTCCCATATGTTTTCTTTTTTTCTTTTTGTTGTTGTTGTTTGTTGTTGTTTCGTTTGTTTGTTGCAGATACCTCGCACCAATACAATTAATGTTGTATTTGCAATATCCTGTTTTTACTGGTGGGGTAATTTATATATATCCAGTGGTGGACTGTAGGTTAACGTGAATACCTCCAGACATGAATGTTTGTCGCTTTGACCAGGACTCGAACCCACGGGTGGAACGGTCTGTGACTCTATGAGCTCGGCAACGGGCGCCCCTTATTTGCTTATGAATACATTAAATGGAATGTCATAAGTGACTATCATACTATTAAATCAGTCGAAGGAAACAATAAAAACAAGTACCATGTACATGCATGGGGTACTCGATCATGCTGTTTTGTCCTGTCAATGTCCGCCATATGAAGTACCCAAGTAGATACCGGTTTTTGTTTTGTCCTGAAAGTATCAACAAAATACAATAAAATACATGAAAATTAAGTCGTCACAGGTTTACGGAAAAGCACTATAACTATAAACAATCATATTACTTGGTTATAGTTTCAGTCATTTGCTCGAAGTAATTTGAACGTTAATCAATAATTTCGTTATAAATTTCATGTATTCCGTTTTCTTTCGTTTTTCTGTGTATAAAATATACTTGTAATGAGACAAACAATTTTGCGGCAGTATAAATATTTAATAAACATATTGCTTAATATGTGTATGGTTAGTTCCTCTCTTAAATAGAACTAGGACCCTGCATTGTAGTTGTATGAAACGGCGGACGGGTTTCTTCTATTTAATCTAAAGCGACAATATAATGTTACATTCTTTTAGAATTATCACGAACAGTCGTTAAATATTAAATGTGTGCAAACACAGTTTATTACTTTTTGTGGGTTTGTTTTGTTTCACTTTAATGTTATTCCAACAAACAGTTGTCAAGAAAGAAATATGTTTTATTTAATTCGTTAAAAACAAGACGTGTATTAAATGAAATAAAATGCATAAAATTATGTTGGAAGAAAAGTAAGAAAATAAAGATGGGGGCCGTGGTTGGTTAGCGAACCACCAACCCCGTCGATAGATATAGCGAATAGCTCGACTGATCAACAACGTTAAGCGCTCTGTATATACCAACTTGCATAACTTTATAATAATCAATAAACAAGCCTACGTAGTTATAAATAAACACGTTCATGTGACATTAATCTGTTTTATATGCAAAACGTGTATCAGGTTTTTAACAAATCTATTAGCATTTTTTCTAGTGAGTAAATATAATTAGTTGATTTAAAGTGAACTGATTTAAATGTCGCTTGTAATACTAAATCATTTTTTCGTTAAATCTACCCATCCACGTCGATGAGTTAAGTTGAACAAACATGCAACCTGCAACATCGGTTACATCAAAATCTAGTCTAGATTATATAAAAAAAATGGTTTACATTCTATTTCGTTTCGTATAAACTTTTAACACGATTTTGCTAGAAATGACAAAAAGTACCATAATAATTCTGTAAACCTGTAGGCCTATATTAAACTGTTTAGCTGTTAAAGTTTGATTCACGCGTGTTTAGATCTGTGTAGCCTCTATTCAATCCGATTCAATATATATGCGTAAAATATAAAGATTATGTAATCACAATATAATGAATAAATCTTACCTCTAGTTCCTCCTCCATTCTTGTTTGTTATCGCTTCTAATAAGACAACAACATTCAGTTTCAAATACGATAGTCCAAGCCATGCTGTCAAGGTCGTAGTAAAAATACCCGGTAAAAGTGACGTCATTTTAATTGTGGATTTCCCAGCGTTACGTCATAATGCCATAAGCCCGGTTTTGTCGCGTCGTGCGTCATATATATATATATATATATATATATATATATATATATATATATATATATATATATATATATATATATATATATATATATGATATGTATTTATTGTCTTCTTCTTGAACTTAAATGTTGTTAACTGTACTTGATTGTTTTACAACATTGCATTGATATGTTTTTCAGAATGACTTCAGACAAAAAAAGGCATAAGTAATAGTATCTTATGTATACTATAACGCTTATGCATGTTGTGTTTATTGCTTTACACAATAAGATTTTTACAATGTTCTAACTATACCGAACATATCATATTAACTATTAATGAAAACAGTAAAAAACAAAAAAAATAACATGCACACAAATTTGTCTTTTTTTCTTTTTAACAACCATTAAACATTTTTATTAGTTAAAACAACCACAGTATAATAACTGTCATGTTACCAATTAAATGGTATTTGTCATGTTTGTGTACTTCTCACTGCATTTGTTAAATGTCTTATAACTATCAAAAGCTTATTTCTATTACAATGAATCTTTGGCATTTAATTCATATACTTTTATTTCAACATATTTACTCAATAAAACAGCAAATTATGCTTTAATGTCAATTTATTAAGTGTATTTTGGTAATCAAAGTCTCTTTCGGTATCTTTCGGTAAACAAGTGTCTTCGGTATTCAGTAGGACCCCTATGTTAAAGGTGGTATCCGACAATTTGTCTATATCAAATACATGTAATGATATATTACCCCTGCTTTGGGGAATATGCAGTATATGGGCATAATTTCAGCAAAAATTCATACTTTAGTCTAAGTAAAGACAATCTTCAACACTACCTATATAGGTATACAGTACAAAATGGAAAAAAAAAACATACTTAATGTTCATTCTTCCCAAATATATAAATAAGCATGATAGAGGTATCTACTAAAAATAGATATCAACGTCAGAGCGAACGTTATCCCATAACTAATCTAAAAATAGCTATCTCTGCAGCATGGATCATGCGTGATCTAATACAAGAGATACATGCGATTATAAATACCATTTCCCACTCCAGCTACCATTTCAAGGGGTCTTTAAGTAATTTTGAAGAGCCTTTTATTATTTACTTTCATTGGTATGACAGTTGCACTTCGTCTGGAAAAAAGACGAACTTTCCCAGATTTATTCTTAATTTTTTTACAGTAAATTAAAACAGATTATCATTGTCTTTGAATAAGTTGATTTTCTGAGTTCTAAAAAATAAATAAAGCACATACTTACGTTAAAACAGCACGAAAATCCGCTTATAAATACTATAGTAGCCTTTTTGTTTTCAATCCTCGTATGACGTCATATCCGGTCGCGGGACGCAACTCTTGTTTGACTTAGGGCGAGTAACTGAAAGGGTCTATAAGCACTTGACAAAACATACCCACAAAGAATTGTTTTTTTTTAATTATTTATAGCACTTTCCTTTAACATTTTAAATCGTATAAATGAAGAAATAAATGACGCCACTTTGTATATCGCAGGATGGATTCGAACAAGCGACATTCGGATTAGTGGAAGGACATTAGTCGACCTCTTATCGTAATTGTTTCCGGCAGTTTGCCTATAATATCCCCATTTTCGAAATGAAAGCCACGTTTTAGTTATCTCCCTTGTGGAAAGATATTTCCATATACTTTATCTAAGACATACACTTTATTTTATTGTTTAATTTGCTTATTTATATTTTTTTAAACCTCAAACTTTTTTAATAAATTTTATCTCAAACAATAAGATTCCATTTTATGCACAAGCTTCAGTTAAGTGTTTTTCAAAGTTTAAAACGTTGAAAAATCTTAAAGTTTTCTGCAGTACCTATATAACAAAAAATTACCCAAAAGGTGGATAAGAATGTAGTTTTTAATAATTAGAGTAAAGTCCCTTTACATTCGAAAAGAGGGAATACCAAACAACAATCGCTTTTCCCAAAGGCTTGGCTGAATTTGGGTATAATTTCTGCATAAACTCACATTCAAATTTCAAATTTGAAAAGGTACAGGACCAAGGTATTCACATGCAAGCCAAGTGAAACAGTAACAACAAATCTGTGATGAGTCATTAAACAAAAAGAGCAAATCCAACAGTTACAGCCTTGGAACGCTCAGTCGGCAAAAGGGACAGCCTGGGATGCTTAAGCCGATTTTAACGTCGCACTTCCTGAGGACTGTCTCAAATGCAAGCTATTAATTGGAACCGATCTACATGTATTTGAATAAAAATGTAAAAACGCTGACGTTTTTTTTTTTTTGATAAGTTATGACGTCGTGAAAGGACTTGATTGACAAAATTGAAATTGAAAGAGAGAGAGAGAGAGAGAGAGAGAGAGAGAGAGAGAGAGAGAGAGAGAGAGAGAGATTATTTCTATTAGAAAGACTACACACAATTGTTGATTGCAAATTAACAGAATTTATTATTCAATGGAAAAATGATCAGAGAAGATGTATAAATGGTTGTAGCATCCTATTCATACGGAGATGGAATTGAGGAATCAAAGTCTAATGTCCTTCAAAGGAAATTATTCGTAACAATCCTCATCGGATGAATTAAATGACAACAAAGATTACATGCACGGGGAGATTTTTTAGCACCGCCACACTGTGCAAGTAACATAGTTGTAATCATGAATAAGGAAATATGACAAAGTCCTATGAGCATTGCAACATATACCAAAATTTGAAAATGCACAGAAAAAGGGTATTCACATGTAAGACAAATATAAAAGTGATCGATGATGGCGTGCGTTCAAGAGAACGTTAGCCGGTAACGATGTTTGCCTTTAACGGTGTTATTGTACGATTCGTTTTCTTCGCTCGTTAGCGAACGGTAGCGATCGTTAGCGGCTTCCAGTTCGTTCAGTAGACACTGTTACCCAATCGTACCTACTCGGCGATCTCCGACAAGCTTCGGATATATCGCTGACGGAATTATCCGAGGAGTTCCGAGTGACTGTTACCTAGGGTTCGTTATGGTTAGAGAACGTTCGCTTCTACGGAACGCCATCGTCGGATACCCCCGGTTGATTCTATTACGTTACTCTCCATTCATCACCCGTGGGAAAATTGCTACTCATTTCGTCGTTTTGTTTGAATAGAACAGAACAGACATTATCCAATCAGATGATAGGTTACAAAATTTAATACTCTTCAATCGGAAGATCAATACGGTGACCTGAGAACGTAAACATGGCGACCGGTACAGCGCATCGCAAGTGTAAAGTATGTCTGTCAGCGATCCGCGACAGATGTTCTTACAGATCTTTGGGCACTCCAGCAAGTATTGCAAAATACACGTCGGTCTTAAACGAAATCGGTATCCTTGCCCATGAAGACAGTGACGTTGCGTGTAATTTGTGCGTAAATAAACTTAACCGGTGTTGCAAACTACAGGACGACCTAGCTACACGATTATCGGTCATCGAAGTGGTATGTAAGCGTAAACTTGATTGGTTGGCAGATCCGCTGGATTTTCTTAGCGAACCAATCGGATTGCGGCATTTCATAGTAAACAAAACGACGAAATGAGTAGCAATTTGCCCACGGGTGATGAATGGAGAGTAACGTAATAGAATCAACCGGGGGTATCCGACGATGACGGAACGCAAGCAAGATCTCCGCTAAAAATAAATATTGACGTCAGAGCGGACTACCCGGATGACGATAATGCGTGATCTCAAAAGTAAATGGCCACGTGGCTTCAAAATAGCTTACTCCACAACGCGGCTTAGATAATAGCCTACATGAATACAAGTACCTGTTTGCACTGACGAGTGGGGATTTGTTTTACTGGTCACACAGATCTAGGGCATCAATGAACAGTCTGTGGCATGGCCTTTTCAGGTAACAATGACTTAATTGGTTATTTAGGAAAAGAATAACGTTTAGTTCAAACTTTCGGATACCATCTTTAAACGTTGATTAACACATTATTCTTTCTGTTTTAAACATCGACTCCTCTTTAAATCCATTCGGTTATATCGCAGAATCATTACGAAAATCAATTAGAACGTAATTCACAAAACAAAAAGAGAAATAAATTCTGTCAGTATGACACCTTTGTATTTGTATTTTTGGGTTTTACGGCACACCGACACTTACTAGATCATACCGCACTGAATACAACGAAGTGTAAAGCGAATAGACTAATATCAGGTTCAATGTGGTATCTGACAGTTTGGACCAGACATTTTTTTCTCTCTCAAAGAACCAAATAAGTTATTGTTGCCTGAAAAAAAAATATCGCAAAATCTTGATTATTGACGGCATACATCTAGGTGAAAAGTGAAGGTATTTCCTATCTGAGCCACGCTGCACAGTTGGCAATATTTAAACTAGAAAAACCAAGTGACCTCTAACTTTATATCATTATTCGGGTACACGCTCTGATGTCTATTTTAGCAGAAATCCCGACCATGCTTATTTATGGTTTTGGAAAGAATGGACATGTAGATCTATTTATTTCACGACTTCTACCATCTTACAATTTAGATAGTATTCAAAATCCTACTTTCTTAAGTTTCGACTTAAGTTTGATTTTTCGAAGAAATGAAACTACAATTTCCCCTTAACCAAGTTTGCGTGTATTTGATGAAGGCAAAATGTCGAATATCACCTTTAAAATTAGACTACGCGAGTACAAATATAAAAAATCTATTAATAATGTGAATTATAATTTAAAATATGTTAACTTAATATAATTGACTTAAAACAAGAGCAATAGAAAGTATTGTACAAAGGGTAGATGGTAAAATAAACATTGAGATGATAATGATGACGATAAGGGCAGTGAGGGCGATAAGGACAGTGATGACGATGAGGACAGTGATGACGATGAGGACAGTGATGACGATATGGACAGTGATGACGATAAGAAAAGTGATGACGATATGGACAGTGATGACGATATGAACAGTGGTGACGATAAGGACAGTGATGACGACGAGGACAGTGATGGTGATAAGAACAGTGGTGACGATGAGGACAGTGATGACGATGAGGACAGTGATGACGATAAGGACAGTGATGACGATGAGGACAGTGATGACGATAAGAACAGTGGTGACGATGAGGACAGTGATAACGATATGGACAGTGATGACGATGAGGACAGTGATGACGATAAGGACAGTGATGACGATGAGGACAGTGATGACGATCAGAACAGTGGTGACGATGAGGACAGTGATGACGATATGGACAGTGATGACGATGAAGACAGTGACGACGATGAGGACAGTGATGACGATATGGACAGTGATGACGATGAGGACAGTGATGACGATGAGGACAGTGATGCCGATAAGAACAGTGGTGACAATGAGGACATTGATGACGATATTGACAGTGATGACGATGAAGACAGTGATGACGATGAGGACAGTGATGACGGTATGGACAGTGATGACGATGAGGACAGTGATGACGATATGGACAGTGATGACGATAAGGACAGTGATGTTATTATGGAGAGTGATGACGATAAGGACAGTGATGACGATGTGGACAGTGATGACGATAAGGACGGTGATGACGATGAGGACAGTGATGACGATAAGAACAGTGATGACGATAAGAACAGTGGTGACGATGAGGACAGTGATGACGAAAAGGACGATAAGGAGGATGAGGACAGTGATGACGACCAGGACAGTGATCATGATGAAGACAATGATGACGATGAGGACAGTGATGACGATAAGAAAAGTGATGACGATAAGAACAGTGGTGACGATAAGGACGATGAGGACGATGAGGACAGTGATGACGATGAGAACAGTGATGAAGATAAGAACAGTGATGATTATAAGAACAGTGGTGACGATGAGGACAGTGATGACGATAAGGACGATGAGGAGGATGAGGACAGTGATGACGATTAGGACAGTGATGGTGATGAAGACAGTGATGACGATGGGGACAGTGATGACGATGAGGACGATGAGGACAGTGATGACGACAAGGACAGTGATGACGATGAAGAGAAGGAGTTGGGCGAGGCGATAAGGAAAGTGGTGAAAACAGAACAAATTACACTTCATACAATGTGTCAGACAAATGTTAAAAGTGCATGTTTATATAAAAAAAACGTTTGCGATCTTCACTGTAATAAAAAAGTATACTGCATTTATTATATATTTATCCTGTGCCCCTCGTTATAAATTGGCAAAATGGACCTATGTCAGCCAAAACAGGACATATTGACGTGTACAGCTCTCCAACCTTGAAAGCTATATACATTGCAATCGCCTTTCCAAGTCGAATGATATAACTGAATTCAGAGAGAAGGTTAGAAAATACACCGAAATAAATAAAAAATAAAACTTCCCATGATAAGGACTAATCCGAATCACCTCGTTGCCGCTCTAGATGCCGGCCATTTTGTTCTGTATTTAACTTTGTAATTTTATGGGCAGCTATAAATTGTCTTATCAGTACACCTCAAGTCAGGCGGTTCCCTAGTGAATGGTCGATGTACTATTTGCAGACCAGAGTTGATAAGTTTACAGGCATGTCAACAAACATTGGTCTCTGGGCCATGTTATGACGCCACGTAAATAAGTGTGCCTAATGCAAGCGAAAGTTGGACATTGCTCTTGAGATAAACTGGATTCCCGCCAGCAATGACAAGTGGAATTTGATAGTGAATTTTGGTTTATGTTTTATCATTAAAGCGGTTAGAGCACAATCTAGGTTCACTTTATTTGTATCATGAAAAAAAAAGAAAAAGAAGAGAAAAAGGGACAGAAAATAGAGTATTTTTGTTAATGAAAGAAGTAGGGGGTTAAAATAACACCTCTGAAGAATTGTTTTAAAGTGAACATGCTAACATTTTGACATTGTATGACATTGTATGGATTTTTATGTTGTAAATTGTTCCATATTGAACCGTACAATAATACATATGGACTTTACAATGTTTCAAATTGTTCTATATGGAATCGTACAATAACACTTACTTCTTAAGCCACGACCCAGACAAGTTTGAAAAAAAATACAGCTAAGCGTTTATGTTAAACTCTTGAAATTAACATATTGAAAAAATAAAGTTTGAGCTTTAAAAAGTATGGGCTTTAGGATGGAGATACGAGAAGCGTACGTACTAACAGCAAGTAGTGTTAGCCATTTGAAACTCCACGAAACTAGAACATCTCCCAACTGCATTTGGCTAGTTAGACACTTGGAACTTCGTAAAACAAGAACATCTTCCAACAGCATTTGGCTAGTTAGACATTTGAAACTCAATAAAACAAGAACATCTTCTAGTTGAATTTGGCTAATAAGCCATCTGAAACTACATAAAACTAGGACATCTTCCAACTGTATTTGGCTAGTTAGCCATTTGAAACTTCATAAAACTATGACATCTTCCAAATGTATTTTGCTAGATAGCAAATTGAAACTCCATATAACTAGAACCTCTTCTAACTGCATTTGGCTAGTTAGACATATGAAACTCCATAGAACTAGAACATCTTCCAACTGCATTTGGTAATTTTCCTTTCATTATGGTTCTCCAGTTTAACCTCGGTATTTATCATCTTATTACACCGAGTTCTCGAGAACCATTTATCATCACACCACAGCCATTCTCTTATAGCTATTCATCACCACACCACACACATTCTCACATCACTATTCATCGACACACCACACTCAATCTCACATCGCTATTCATCGACACACCACACTCAATCTCACATCGCTATCCATCGACACACCACATTCAATCTCACATCGCTATTCATCGACACACCACACTCAATCTCACATCGCTATTCATCGTCACACCACACTCAATATCACATCGCTATTCATCATCACACCACACACATTCTCACATCGCTATTCTTCATTACACCACATCGGTTCTCAAATCGCTATTCATCGTCACACCACACACATTCTCACATCGTTATTCATCGTTACAACACACCCATTCTCACATTGCTATTCTGCACCACACCACACACATTCTCACATCGCTATTCCTCGTCACACCACACACATTTTCACATCGCTATTTATCGACACACCACACTCAATCCCACATCGCTATTCATCGACACATCACACATATTCTCACATCGTTATTCATCATCACACTACACACCTTCTCACATCGCTATTCATCGACACATCACACATATTCTCACATCGTTATTCATCATCACACTACACACATTCTCACATCGCTATTCATCATCACGCCACACTCATTCCCACATCGTTATTCGTCATCACACCACACTCATTCCCACATCGTTATTCATCATCACACTACACACATTCTCACATCGCTATTCATCATCATACCACACCCATTCTCACATCGCTATACATCATTACACCACACCCATTCTCACATCGCTATTCATCGTTAAACTATACCGTTTCTCACATCGCTATTCATCGCCACACACATTCTCACATCGCTATTCGTCGAAACACCACTGACATTCCCACATCGCTATTCATTATTACAACACACACATTCTTACATCGCTATTCATCGCCACACACATTCTCACATCGCTTTTCATCGACACACACATTCTCACATCGCTTTTCATCGACACACACGTTCTCACATCGCTATGCATCGACACACACATTCTCACATCGCTATTCATCGACACACACATTCTCACATCGCTTTTCATCGACACACACATTCTCACATCGATTTTCATCGACACACACATTCTCACATCGCTATTCATCGACACAGACATTCTCACATCGCTTTCAATCGACAAACATATTCTCACATCGCTATTCATCGACACACACATTCTCGCATCGCTATTCTTTGTCATACCACACCCATTCTCACATCGCTATTCTTCGTCATACCACACCCATTCTCACATCGCTATTCTTCGTCATACCACACCTATTCTCATACGCTATTCTTCGTCATACCACACCCATTCTCACATCGCTATTCTTCGTCATACCACACCTATTCTCACATCGCTATTCTTCGTCATACCACACCCATTCTCACATCGCTATTCTTCGTCATACCACACCCATTCTCACATCGCTATTCATCATCACACCACACACATTCTCACATCGCTATTCATCATTACAGCACACCCATTCTTACATCGCTATTCATCATTACAACACACCCATTCTCACATCGCTATTCATCATCACAACACACCTATTCTTACATCGCTATTCATCGCCACACCCATTCGCACATCGGTTTTCATCGTCATACCACACCAGTTCTCACGTCGCTATTCATCGAAACACACATTCTCACATCGCTATTCATTATCACAACACACCCATTCTAATTCTCCATTCATCGCCATACCACTGATATTCTCACATCCGTTTGCCTCATCACAACACACCCATGCTCACATCCCTGTTCATCATCACAACACACCCATGCTCACATCCCTGTTCATCATCACACCACACCCATGCTCACATCCGTTTGCCTCATCACAACACACCCATGCTCACATCCCTGTTCATCATCACACCACACCCATGCTCACATCCGTTTGCCTCATCACACCACACCCATGCTCACATCCGTTTGCCTCATCACAACACACCCATGCTCACATCCGTTTGCCTCATCACAACACACCCATGCTCACATCCCTGTTCATCATCACAACACACCCATGCTCACATCCCTGTTCATCATCACACCACACCCATTCTCACATCGCTATTCATCATCACACCACACCCATGCTCACATCCCTGTTCATCATCACACCACACCCATTCTCACATCGCTATTCATCATCACACCACACCCATTCTCACATCCCTGTTCATCATCACACCACACCCATTCTCACATCCCTGTTCATCATAACACCACATCCATTCTCACATCGCTATTCATCATCACACCACACCCATTCTCACATCCCTATTCATCATCACACCACACCCATGCTCACATCCCTATTCATCATCACACCACACCCATGCTCACATCCCTGTTCATCATCACACCACACCCATGCTCACATCCCTATTCATCCCCACACCACACACATTCTCACATCGCTATTCATCATCACACCACACACATTTTCACATCGCTATTCATCGTCATACCACACCCATTCTCACATCGCTTTTCATCGCCACACACATTCTCACATCGCTATTCATCATCACAACACACCCATTTTAATTCTCTATTCATCGTAAAACCACTGATATCCTCACATCCCTTTTTATCATCACAACTCACCCATTCTCATCAATATTCAAAGTTCTAGGTATTGTGAGAAGATTTCAATTCTTTACTAGATAGTCCCTTGATGGAAATTAACAACGCCACTGGCGGCCATGTTTTCCGATGGATGAAAATTATTTGAACAGTCGTTATAGAGTGCCAGCTAACGAACATCTAAACCAAATGTCAAAACTATAGTTCTTGTAGTTTATCTCAATTTTTTACTATATAACCATATATGTCCTATATAGTCGTATAGGAAAATGGCCATGCACCTGGCGGCCATGCTTTAGTTTAATACCGGTAAATGTTCCTTCCCCATGCCAACTGAAGCTTATGATGACGTTTGGTTGAATTTTGGCCAGCATATTCAGAGGATATGTAGTTTAAAGAATGTTGACCGACCCGTGGACACTACATAGAAAAGTAAAAGGCCGATAACTCTGCGAAGAAATCGCCAAACCAGAATGAGCTGACAATATGCACACCTGTTAGCTTAGCTTCTCATAGAAAGCCCTGTTTAAAGTTATATAAGGAATGCTAGCATGCTTTTGACTATGAAAACTATCTAGATATTTTGCCTAGAAGTCTACGGTTTAAAAAGAATTCATCCTAAAGAATTTTGGAAATATTTTAAGTCTGCGGGTAAGCATGTTGGTGATGCAGTATCATTAGAAGATTTTAAAAACTGTTTTGCTTATCTTAGCGATGGTTTGTTTAAATGTGAGCATGAAGTGGCAAACGAATTGTGTTGTACACATGAATTTAATACTGATAATTGTTCATTTCCTGAACTTGATCAATGTATAACAGTAGATGAGATTAAACAAGCTATTAAGTGTTTAAAACATAAAGTATTGGGTAGTGATTGTCTGCTAAATGAATATTTTATTGAATGTAGCGATATTTTAGCTAGTCACTTATGTGATATTTTTAATAGCATTTTCAACACGGGGTTCTACCCCGAAAAATGGATGGAAGGTATTATTATACCTTTACATAAAAAGGAGATATAAACGATGTCAATAATTATCGTGGTATTACGCTAGTTAGTTGTATGTCAAAACTATTCACAACTGTACTTAATAGACGTATTGAAACTGTTTGTACAGATAATAACATTATTTCGGACGCTCAATTCGGATTTCGCAAAGGGCTCTTCACTGTTGATGCCATATTTATACTTATGTCATTAGTACAGAAATATCTTAATGAGAATAAGCGATTGTATGTTGTTTACGTTGACATGATGAAATGTTTTGACTCAATATATAGGAATGCACAATGGTTAAAACTGTTTAACTGTGGCATTCAAGGTAAATTGCTTAGAATGGTCAAAGATATGTATAATAAAGTTAAATCTTGTGTCAAAGCATGTGGTTCATATTCGGATTACTTCACATATGCCGTTGGCCTAAGACAAGGGGAGGTAATGTCCCCTCTTTTGTTTTCCCTCTTTCTAGAGGACTTAGAATTATTTTTGTAACAGGATGTACACGATGGTATCCACATAGAAGACTTAGTTTTAGTGTTGTTGTTGTTTGCTGATGACATGGCAATTGTAGGTAAAACGCCACTCGAAATTCAAAATCAACTAGATTGTTTATTAGTATATTGCAATGCCTGGGGACTTTCTGTTAATACAGCAAAAACTAAAATTATGTTTTTTTGAAAGCGTGGTGGATTATTACCCACAGAAAGGTGGACCTACGATAGCCAACCCATAGATGTTGTAAATGAGTTTAATTATCTTGGCACTATACTTAGTTATACTGGCAACTTTGGACCAAATATTGAACATGTTGTTAGCAAATCTCTAAAGTCATTAATTGTTTTACTATGTAAATGCAATGATTATGATCTAACACCTAAAACACTTTGTCAAATGTTTGATGCCTTTGTGTTACCTATTCTGAATTACTGCTCAGAAGTTTGGGATTATACTAAGTCTAAGGACTTAGAAAGAATTAATTTGAAATTTTGTAAACGCTTACTTAGAGTAAGAATTAATACATGTACTGCTGCTGTTTATGGTGAGCTAGGACGCTATTCACTATACATACAACGATATGTTAAGTTAATTCGATATTAGTTTAGAATTATGGATAGTGATAATGTTATATTACGCACAATTTATAATGCACCTTTAGATGATTGTAATAAAGGTCGCACTAATTGGGTGTCTAACATTAAACATTTATTGTTCGAATATGACTTTTCACATGTTTTTGATAATCCGCACTCTGTTGATGTTAAAATGTTTACTTTGAAGTTCAAACTAAAAGTTATTGATTGTTTTTAAAATGAATGGCTTCGGTCTCTAGAAAGCCCTGTTTTAAAGTTATATAAGGAATGCAAGCATGCTTTTGGCTATGAAAACTATCTAGATGGTTTGCCTAGAAGTCTACGTTTTTATTTTTGTAGATTGAGATTATCTGTTCATCCTATACGTATGCAAATAGGCCGATAAGATAGGCCTAGAATTTTACCAGAAGAACGTTATTGTTTGTGTTGTGATACACGTGATTTAGAGGACAAATGTCATTTTATTTGAGTTTGTTCGTGTTATAGTGTAATTAGAAGAAAATATTTGCACAAAGCTCTTTACCAGAATCCATCAATGTTTAAATTTATTAACTATTTGAATTCAAGGAGTAAAGTAGAACTTGTGAAATTATCTATGTTTGTTAAAGATGCTCTTGATATAAGAAATACTATTCTAAATGTTAATTGTTAATATGAACTTGTTGTGTTCATCCTCATACATGTTTTACTATCTTACATGTTTCACTTGTAATTATGTGTTATACTGTTACTGTATAACTATCAAATGACATTACTATATTTGTAATATTGTATATGGAGAAGACAGTGTACTTTGTACACGTCTTAAATAAAGTATGTTCTGTTCTGTTCTGTTCCTATTTCACATTACACAGAAATTGAAAAGGGCCGTAACTCCGTGAAAAGTCGCCGATACAGAAAGTGTTGACAACATGCGCATTACATGGTTAAGGTGAAACTTCCCATACAGTTTCATTAAATTCAAACCAGTTGCTGCTGAGTTATGGCCCTGACAATGGTGGTTGGACAGACAGACAGACAGACAGACAGACAGACAGACAGACAGACAGAGACAGACAGACAGACAGACAGACAGACAGACAGGCAGGCAGGCAGACAGGCAGGCAGGCAGGCAGGCAGACAGACAGACAGACAGACAGACAGACATATAGCTTTCCATAAAGTATCATTGAATTCAAACTTGCGTTTGCTGAGAAATAGCCGCACACAAATGGTCTTGTATAACATTTATACAGAAAATTTTAAAGGGCAATAACTACGAGAAAAATAATTTAAACGGAATGTGTTGGCAAATATACGCTTTTATTTATTTACTTTCTTATTTTTTGCGAAGCTTCCCATACAAGTTTCATTGAATTCAAGTCAGCGGTTGCTGAGATACAGACCGGACAAAAGCGCGACGGACGTACGAAGCGGCGGCTTTATGCTTCCCCCGATTTTTGTTCGGGACCATAATGAATCTGTATTGTGAAGGATCATAAGTGAGGTAATTAAAATTAATTTTTAAGGTGACGTGTGTGTACGAGTAAAACCCCTGTTCATTTTTCTGTAACCGGGCAAAACTGAATTAGTTAAGGTCTAGGGGAGGAAAGTCTGTCATAGGTTATAGTATGAGTAGCCTCACTTGATTTACCTGAATATTCGTCTGGTACCCGGCTTAATATACGGAATACTTCAACTGACTCACCTGTCGCACCTATACGCATGCGCAGAGCTAGCTAAATCAATGGCGAACATGTTTACAGTTTTGAACTATTTACAAAGTCGCTAAACGTTATGAATCCTGTACCTTGAAACAGTTTCTCGAAGGAAACCTGTGTCTCTGACTAGCTTACTGGCCCAGATAATTGGGTCACACTAAATAACGCAACACAGGTGTTACAGGTAAGTCGTGACATAATTTACACCTTGCATATTTTCAAAATACAATCACTTCCGCCATTTGCGGAACCCCCATCCGACGCAGATTTAGCCACAATGTCGTGAAATAATCAATCAAAATGGCAATTATTTATACCTTGGGAAGTTAAAGACTCAGTTGCTTGGGTATCGGTGACCGGTCACAGGTGTCAGACCAGATTCAAAAGGCACCAGCAATACAACATACCATTACATATCGTGACATCTTGTCACGTAATAAGTTACCCGTATATTTTCACTCATGAATAGTAAATTCGAAGGTTGTTTATTTCATGCAAATAAAACAGTCCATGCACCTGATTGTGTTGAATTGTGATTGGTATTAAATTAATTATTGTGAGACAATTCAGGTTTAAATATTGATGGTAGATATTAAAAGTTGCTTAATTGCATCAAGTAACTCTTAAACACTTAATACTGTTTGAGTTCATCAATAACACCAAAAATGTAACTTAAGATGTACAGGAATAAGATTAAACTGTTTGTAAAAGTCTCTGCATCATTTAGTTCAAGTAAAGCAGTAGAAAAAAAAATGCATTAACATGTACTCATGTTTCAATGTATGTCAACTTGTATCATAGTTTATGTAAGGGTGGGAGTACTATTGCAATGTTTGACTTCGACAGTCATCTTTGCTCCAAGACTGATAGTTTTACTGACTGATATTGTCAGATCATGTCAGATCATCGATCCAGTGAACAGTACAATTTCAGAGTAAAATCTTTTTTGACCGAGTTGTCTACCGTTGCTTGTTATTTATCATAGTGATGCCAGTTTTAATAAACATTGCTAGTGCATATTCCCCAGTGTCCACTTCCTTTGTATTTGAAATGCTGGTAAACATTTTGGCAGAGCATCTGGATGTGTAAAATCGCAAGTATAGTAATTACTGGTAACCATGAGTGATGTTGTAAGTATAGTAATTACTGGTAAACATGAGTGAAGTTGCAAGTATAGTAATTACTGGTAACCATAAGTGATGTTGCAAGTATAGTAATTGCTGGTAACCATAAGTGATGTTGCAAGTATAGTAATTACTGGTAACCATGAGTGATGTTGCAAGTATAGTAATTACTGGTAACCATGAGTAATGTTGCAAGTATAGTAATTACTGGTAACCATAAGTGATGTTGCAAGTATAGTAATTACTGGTAACCATGAGTGATGTTGCAAGTATAGTAATTACTGGTAACCATGAGTGATGTTGCAAGTATAGTAATTACTGGTAACCATGAGTGATGTTGCAAGTATAGTAATTACTGGTAACCATGAGTGATGTTGCAAGTATAGTAATTACTGGTAACCATGAGTGATGTTGCAAGTATAGTAATTACTGGTAACCATGAGTGATGTTGCAAGTATAGTAATTACTGGTAACCATGAGTGATGTTGCAAGTATAGTAATTACTGGTAACCATGAGTGATGTTGCAAGTATAGTAATTACTGGTAACCATGAGTGATGTTGCAAGTATAGTAATTGCTGGTAACCATAAGTGATGTTGCAAGTATAGTAATTACTGGTAACCATGAGTGATGTTGCAAGTATAGTAATTGCTGGTAACCAGTTTGGCAGAGTGCCTGCATGTGTGACCTGGCAAGAATTGTAATTGCTGGTAAACAGTTTGGCAGAGCTCCTGCATGTGTGGCAGAGCTCCTGCATGTGCGACATCGTAAGTATAGTAATTGCTTAGTTTGTCTTCCCCACAAACAAGTTTGGTTACCAAAATTCTACAATAAAATTGGTATAATTCTCCTTATCATTGAAAATAGTCAAGACAAAAGGATAGACTACCTCTAAGTTTGTTTATTGGGTTTATTGTCCCACTAACAGTATTTCTGTTATCCGGAAATGGTGTCCACTTGAAGCAGTTATAGTGCTGCCTTCACTGTGTATTGCATACCATGAACACAAACATAAGGGTTGTTCCATGACTGGTTGGCCCAGTGTCAGAATAATGTGACTACCCATAAGTACAATTCATTAAGTGACTAATGTCTAGTTAAAAATATCTAAGAATTTAAAGTTGTTTTTGCTTGAATTCATTCTATTACCAAAGTAAAGTATGGCCAGTATGAGACTTGAATACTGGACGAAAACAAGCTTAACATTTACCCAAATTTCTTATGTCTGTAATGATGAAATTTAGTATGTCGCGATTAAGTATATCATCTGGGTTTTGCGGTCTGCTTTGAAGACCGATATTGGGTTTTATCCCATTCACAAAAAAGTATGTTTGTTTCCCAATTTCAAGGAGAAAATTACCAATTCAAAGAACAAAAAATATCATTCTCACCTGCTGACATATATGACATAATTGACTACTTCAGTCATATGAGAAACAGATATTGCTTTGTAAATGAGTGAGATATAAAAGGTGTAAAATGAAACAAGATATTTTTATTTGATATAGATCTATATATAATACAGTTTGAGTTTTTCCCAATTTTTTATACAATGACACAAACAGTTCTCAATTCTGGGGCACATGTCATGTTCCTAAAGTAGTGAAACACAACCCTGATCATTGATCGCACGCACGCCTGCACACACACACAAACACACAAACACACACACACACATGATATAATAATTTACTTAGAAAATGAAGTGTCAATTCGTTAAAAGAACTTAACATATATTTTTTAATTAGATGAAAAGGATATCTGTTAAAGATATACATATATTAATATACATACAAGTTAGCAATAATTATTCTTATCATTGTGGGGAAGATATGAAACAAAAAAAATAATTAAAAAAATGTTATCTTATTGGCCAGACTTTTACATAGATATTAAATCATAGTACAGAAAATTTTCTGTACATAAATTGTTAATATATGATGAAACGTCTTAAAATTTAACAAATAATTTTTACTTTTGGTTTTTAACATCAGTTTATCTGCAATAAGCTTAGTGCATGCACAGGGTCAGTTTTTTGCCAAAAATACCAACAATTTTTCATGTCTTTCAGAAAAACCTGCAACCATGCAATATTATGACAGCAAATCTCAGCTGGACGGGAGTGAGATGGACTCCCAGTCCGCTTTCGAGATGCGACCATGGCCGTCCCACTACTCCTCACAGGCCAGTATGGTCAGTATAACACCCAGCTACAAGAGTTACATGTCAGCCTACACACCATCCCAGGCATCATTTTTCGTCCTGCCTGTTACGGCAGAGATTCCCGACAACCTACGCCGGCCCCAGCACAACTTTGGCATAGCCTGTTGTGCCATGTTCTTTAACCCCATCTTTGGCATAGTGGCCATCCTCCTATCAGGTAAGATTCAGTTTTTCAGCATTTTTCTTTCGTAAATGTATTTGATTTGTTTTGCTTTCATAAACTCTCCGCTCATAATCTCCTGTTTGGGTGACACTGTCCAGAGTTGTGAAAGGTTAAACACAGAGTCACAAAGATTGGCATTCATAATACATTTTCTATACTTGAGAAAGTCGTGCAGATTTACATATGGAAATTTGTTGTTTTGGTGTTTTTTCACAAACTCAAAGTGTCAGTTGTGATGAAAATGCTTTAAATATTAGAAGATAAAGTGTTTAACATTTTATATTTTGTTAAAATGAACTAAAAAGTAAAGAAATAAGTTAAAATTTCATTTTTGAACTACTTGGTGCATGAGCATAGCAACCTTGTTTCCATATTGATTTGTTTTGTAAAGTAACCTGTTATGAAGATACATCTGGAGATTTACACTTGAGCATTGAGAGTGAGCTGTTCTTGGCCCCTACTGTAGCTAGCAAAGGGCAATTGTGAGCACCTGGTCTGTGTTCAGTTGGGTCAGCAGATCTTGGTTCTTGGCCATTCACCTTCTGCTTATGTTCAAAACATTGAAAGTGGCTTTGTATAATTTGAAAAGGGACAGTTCATTTAACACATAAATTATTTACAACTGTTTGTCTTTGGTGGTTCTACCCAACCAAATGTTGGTGTTCTACATCCAAAAAGCTTTTATTTGTATCAATTTTTTCAAAATGTTCAGTATATGTGTGTTTGAATGAAATTATCCGCACAGCTGTCATGTGACTGCAGCTCGAATTGGGGCCAGGGTTGTGGCCTCTGTGGCCCCTTGTTTCATAGCCTCAGTCCACCATTTGTATCTGGGACATAAAGAGCAACTTGCAATGAATATTGGAAAATAGATGTACTAGCTAATTTATGTTCTTTAGCTTTATTATGCTCATTTTTATTCAAGGGAGCATGTAGTAGCCACTTTGTCAGTCCATCTGTCGGTCCGTCTGTCAGACATTCCTGTCCAGTCCATAACTAACCCTAACCCTTAAAGGTCAAGGTCAGCGTGACCTTGAAGCAAAATCATGTCCAGCCTTCAATTCACCTTCATAGTTATACAACAAACTGTTTTTGTGACAAAATACCCATTCGGAGCATCACCTGTTTTCGACGGTCCCTTGTTTGATCATCTTCATATTTTATGATGTTGCTCTTTTTGCTATGACTTCTTAACATTAGTTGTGTGTACATTATTTCTTTGCATGTTTGTTTCAGAAATGTCCAGAGATTTCTTCAACAAGAAGAACTATCACCAAGCGTCCAAGTATGGTTCCTACGCCAAGGGTGCCGCTATGGGAGGGATTATCGTCACTATTATTGTCCTGATATTGATCATCGCACAAGTGATACACTACCAAACCAAGTTCAACTACTAGCAAAATAGCACAGGACTTTCAGAAAGGGGATTGTAGAGGTAGTGAACTACTGGCCCCATCAGGAGTTCATCTTCACACTTGTAACACAGTGCTCGCAGTTAAAGTTTTCATTGCTTATATATTCCTCTTCACTTTCAAACTCATTGAAAAATCTTTTACACTCTTTACAACATTTCATTAATATAATTTTCAATAAAGAATGATTTCTATTATAATAATGTTTTAGAGCTCATTGGGTTGGATGTATCCATAACTGTTTCTTTAGACCTTAAACCCCTGCTGAGGTCATTGCCTACGTGCCATTGTAAATATCTCCATGTCGTTTTTATACACAACTCTATCTTGTACATAGAAGGATTTTTAATATTTGTCTTTTAGTACATTTTGTACTTTGTATGCAGGTTTACCATTTTTGACATCAATAATCTTGAAACATTTTCAAGAGATGACACAATTTTCAAGACAGTAATGCAGACACCAATGACCCAGTATTGAATAGAACGCCCTGTTTATAGTACAATGGGAAAATCCAGACATAATTAAACCTGGGTTCTTTTGATACATCTTGTATGACCTTCAGGCTTAAAAATAGGTTTGAAGGACACTTAAAGTCATTGTAGATGTGGAACATGGGCATAAGGATGTTTCCATTCTATTCTTTTTATGCAAATGAAAAGTCTATTTTCTCTCACCCCCTTTAAAGTGCATGTAAAGCACAGCATTCTTAAAGATTTAGACAGGGTCAGTGCTTTTGTCAGTCATTCTTCAATATATGAAACACTGGATTTATTTATGTTACTTTATTTAACTGGTGCAAGTTAACATTCTAGCTTCATGGCCTTTTATCATCACATGTTAGTAACATTGTTAAAACAGCTTCTAAGTGAAGATGAACACTTAAAGATTTTTTCCTCATGACTAGATATACATGTGCAGCCACTTCTGAATTTGTTTCATATTTTTTAATGACTGAGATATTGGTTTATAATGATCAAGTCTTTAGTCAGTCAATAATAATCAGATCATTTGGGGCTTCAGCATTCTAGAGTAGAAGTGGGTTCATATCACTGGACATCTAAACTAAGTATGGCATTATGTAAACAGGCATGAAGATAAAATATAAATGGACATGTTATCTGTCAATGATGTTGTATGCCATTATAATGCATAGTAGCTTCTGCAGATAAACAAGATACAATTGTATGCATATGTTTGTTTCAGAATTTGATTTAATAATTTTAAATGAGTACATATAATAATCATTCATATCTGAAGATGCATCTTAGATTTTAATATCTTTATAAGATTTAAAATAATAATCAAAGTTTCCCAGGGAATTACACATTGATGCAAATGAGAAATATTATTTATATGAAAATTGTCTCCCTTGTCAGATAAGTTTCAAGGTAGGTCCTTTTACTTGGATTCCTTGGATTTAATTGCTCATTTAATCTGAGATGATGTAATTGTAAGCTGTAAGTTTCAAATTAATTTCTTGAAATCCATCACAGTTAACTTGTAGATATATAAACCAGATTATGTACATACATATTGTTGGCTGATAATCTTAGTATCACAATGTAAGCACTTAAGTCAATCTACACTTCAAAGACTTCAAAGCACAAAAACAGAGTAGTCCAAATAATAGGACCTACTTGTATTTAGGTAGTGTTAAGGGGAGATTACTCAGTATCTTTTATAAACGATGTGTCCCTGGGAACATATCACTCAATAAATGCAAAATATAATTTTGTTATATTGTTAAGTCATATAATCTGAAATGGATAATATTATATTTTTTGTATGTGTTAACATTTTTCTTTCTACTGCAATGTATATAATATTCAGTTGTGATTAATGTGTTAAACTGTATAGTCAGGATCTACCTAGTAATATATTTAAATGGCATAGGCTTTTACAGAATTATTGCCTTCAAGAACCAGTCACCTTTCTGCATATAGCTGGGGTAGGTGCCAAATGAGATCTAATAATCTCTGTCTACAGAACCTGGTTACTAAGCAACCAATCTCTGGAAAACTGTGAATATAGTTCACATTGGGCAGTGTTGTTAAGGTGGTTGTGATTATGTAACCTATAGGGGATTTCAGTAATAAGCAGTACACCAGAATGATAGAAAAATAAATAATTATAAATTTGATTTTAGTTTTGAAATTTTATCACATAAGTTCCTCATCAGATGTTTCGATAATTCTTTACATAGACCCCATGGGACATATTTTATTCTGCAGGTGTTTGTCAGTTGATAGGTTGAAAATTTTGTTTCCGATGGATACCCAGAAAATCTATGTGCCCAAAATCGTCAAACTAGGGACTTTGGTCATAAAGAGTAAATGACATCTACTGGTTTTGGGGGCCAGTGGTGCAAAGGTCAAGGTCACTTTAGCCTTGAAAATGATATTTTTTACAAGTTTTTGAATGATATCTAGAGAATGCATCAGCTCACAATCTTCAAACTTAATATAGATGTTGGTCGTGATGAGTCATTGACCACTATTGGTTTTTAAGGTCTGTGGCTCAAAGGTCAAGGTCACAGTGACTTGAATATATTTGTTTTTTTTGAGTCAGTTGATGAGACAAGAGGTGGGCCATATTTGCTTTACTGGGAAATATAATGCTTGATATTATATGACATTCAGTCATTAATAGATGTACTGTTTTATGTTATCAGCATCCTTTTGTCTTATTTAGCATAGTCTATTTCTGGACTAGGTAAAAATTGTTGCCCCATTTAAGGTAAAACATTTATATGTATACTGTACCTTTTGGTTCAAATAAATTTAGTTATTTATAAGATCACAGGTTTATGGTGGAGACAAGAAATCAAACTCAACTGTGAACCTCACTTGTGACACATTAACAATTTTCATACAGTTTTCATCACTACAATTGCTAAGGTGTTCTGTGTATAGGCATATACATTTCTTATATTAATTGTTATTTTTCTTTCAATGTATTTTAAAGAACTGATAAAGTGCTTATTGATTATTGAGAATAATGTTACAATTATATTCTAAATGAACTCAATTATGCTTATTCGTTTTTATGTGAGTCTTTTTGGGGTGGGTGGGGGGGTGCATTGGTGTAATTAGATGTGGCATTGATTAAATTACAGGTATACCAATATCTTTGATGTTATGACTGTAAATGTTGAACAGTATTTTGGATTGATTATTACAAACTGTCAGAATTTTGTTTTTATTGCTAGTGATCTTTTTTCAAATTTCGTGCTAATCTTTATTGTATTTATGTAAGAACAGGGAAAGGTTCTAGTAAATAATTTATGAAATTCAGTTACTTGCTCTTATCTCATGAATTGTCAAGTCATTGTTGCTTTGTCTTAAACTTACCTGTAAAACTTGCCAATTTACATTTCAAAGTGTCAGTTATTTTGTTGTAGAGAAATGGCTTTAAAGAAATCTATAGAACAATAAATGTTAAGTGTTGTATGATTTAATAGGCCATACAAAATGCATGTATTTTTTAACTATAAATCTTATAGAAAATGTTAAAAAGTTCACTGTTCTTTCATTTTGTTTGTAAATGATATAAGTGTTATAACATCATTTAGTGTAAATACAACTCATTCCTTCTTTATCATTCCTGACATATACATGAAATAGACGTTTTATGTTGTCTGTATATATACTGACAAACAGTACATATTTTTGTATTCTTTTTTATACATTATATCAATCCATTGTAAAGAAAATAAATATGCAATATAGAAATCATTTTACTAAATAAACATATCAAAGAATATTGCATGGTTCTTTATTATTCCCATTTTAAGGTGGTATCCGAAAGTTTGGTCAAATTTTTTGTTCTCAAATAACCAAATAAGTCATTGGTACCTGAAAAGGTCTTGCAAAATGCTGTTCATTGATCCCAAAGATATGTTTGAACAGTCAAGGATAAAAAATCCCCAATCATCATTTCAAACAGGTGATTCCTATCCGAGCCACACTGCAGAGATAGCTATTTTTAAACTTAGAAAACCATGTGATTACTAACTTTTATATAGTCATTCGGTTAATTAGCCCTGAAGTAGATATCTTTTTTTAGCAAGACCACTATAGGGCTTTTTATAGAGTTGGAAAGACTGAACATTTTACGACAAGTACGGTCTAACAATATAGTTGGTGTTCAAAATTGTCTTTATGACAACTAGAGTATGGTCCTATGCAAAAATATGTCCAAATTTCCCCAAGCATGGAGGCTAGATATTAGGTATTAAATATAGGCAAACTGTGGGATACCACCTTTAATTTTTAATTAGAGCTAAAGCATCGTGTTAGTATCTTTAAGTCATATTGATGTCCTTTGTTAGTCCTTATTTAAGGTGATTTATGACAGTTTTGATTAAAATATTTTCATTAATCATCTAAATAAACTATTGTTACCTGAACAGATCTCCAAAATGCTGTTAATTGAAGTCCTTAACCCGTCGGGAAAATGAAATATTACGCCACAATCGTCATTACAAACATGTATTTCCGATCTGAGCCACGCTGCACAGTTAGCTATTTTTAAACTAAAAAAAAAAACACGTGACCACTTATTTTTTAGTTCATCATGTCTATTTTTAGCAGGAATCCCAATCGTTCTTATTTATAGACTTGAAAAGAATGAACATTTTAAGTGTTGATTAACGAGTTTTACTGTCCTAAAACTGAGATACTGTTGACATTCATCAAAGCTTAGACTAAAGTATGAATGTTGCTGCAGAAATTATGTACCAATACCCCAAACAGAGGTCCGATATTGTTACATATGTTTGATAAACTGTGAGATACCAGCTTTAATAATTTGTTGCATGTAGTTCAAAAAGCCATTTAAGGTCTACATGCAAAGATGGCAGAACAGATTGGTAGAGAAACAGCAGCAAACTGTACAGATCTTGTATATACACCGACTACATTAGGCTTGTTAATGGGTGTTTAGCAACCTAAGGATTAAAGGGGATATTTAACTGTTTGGACCATTTAAAAACCACTGCGATCTGGAAGTCAGTTGAAGACCTTTCCAGAAAGAAAACATGTAGACAGTGTATTTCCTATTTTAAAGCAATATTCAGAGTAGCAAGTTATTGATAAAAAAAAAGAAGAAATATCGTATAATTCGGACTAGCGCCTCTTGATTAACAGGCAAGTGGTCTACTGGCAGTTTTATTAATCCGTTAAAGGGAAGTAATTCGACGTCGCCCTCCTGTCGGAACGTCACAATGTCGTATAACTTACCACCGACCAGTAAGGTTGCTCGCAATAATACTTTAAATGTGAAAAGGCGTGGGTACATAAATCTATTCGACGGCGCTGGCTGGGTAGAACTGGCGGTTGGGTAGAATTGACCTCGTCAGCAACAAGTTATACACGCCAAATGTGTAATTAAAAATATAATTAAGTAATTTATAAGCTGTGATATACATATCATTATAATATGTAACAATATACTTGACAACGTTAAGCTCGACTGTTCTTTCAATAGTTCTAGCATTTGCAACATTTGTTGCTAAAGTGTTTATAAATAGTTCAGATCAAAATTTAAAAAATAAGTTAAAAGTAACGGATAACATATTTTCTACATAATTTAAGAATTTAAGGCATCATCATGTATCACATCCTCTTCTGAATGAAATGTTCACCATTGGCAATATGGGGCGGATACAGAAAATTGGGGGTGGGGGTGTATGAATCAAGATCCATTCAACTTTATCGCAGTATTCGCGAATCAAGTATCATAATCTACTTATGCTGTAGAAGGATAAATGTCAACAGTACCCTTATGTCACTTAAACTCGCTTTTCTGTTCTGTTATAAAAAAAATAATACAATAATAATAATCCACACACGTTTATTATAATATCTGAAGGCTTACTTTATACTCTTATATTTCTGATTAGAACTTCTAATATTATTCGGACCGACCACAGCTTGGCACTTGTGTGTAAGTAGCTTCTCAGGTAGAAATAAAGAAGTCTCCTATGATCAAGTACAATTATTTCCTTAAGATTTCAATGTCTGCAACATTACATTTAACTTATGATCCAGTAATATATTGATACCGAAACCTCCCCGGAAGTCCCCACGTGCGATTTGTGGCCATGCGTACACTTCAGGCGCGTATCTGGGCCGTTTTTGAAGTTACGCACAATTACAAGAAAAATAACCTTTGTACTAATATATTCGGTTCTTTACTAACGAGTAACAGGTAAAATGCAAGGAACTTAATGCAAAATAAGAAGACTAAAATCCTGACGTGTATAAGTTTAATCATTTAAACCTTTTTCAACTTGATTAGTGTGGTAATAAGATTTTATAACATAAATTACGGAAATAAAATATATAATTCCTTACCCGGGTTAGGCATCGACTTTCTTAGTGTTTTTGGTACTTTTCGATTTTCGATTTTTCGAACGGAGGTTACGCACGTGCGTAAAGTGCGTAATGGCAGAAACGCGCCTGGTACACTTCATTCCATGCATAGCTACGCCCCTGTTAGCCGATTGTGCAATAATGCCAGCATGTGTTGCTATAGTGTTTTAAAATCTGATGGGATTCGAACTTTGAAAAAATATCAATTAGAACGTCAGTTATACATGCTCATTTTTTTCCTTATTTCCGTGTTTCGTCAATTAACTATTTTAATGAATAAACATCTGTTATTACGTTTCCGACTTAAACTTTTTTTTATAGTAAAAGCTTTCACTGCAAAAAAGTTGAGTATGTCAACAATCTTTTGCAATAATCCCAGCATTTTTAATAATTGTTGCAAAAAAACAGATCGGATCAAAACTTCGAAAAAAAAATAATTGGAAATTTACTTAGAACATCTTTCCTATATGATGTCCTAGATGCTGTCCTTCACAAGATTGTTCTCTCTGTCCGAAAGAAGCAAAAGCGTCGCGACGTTTTCAAATATTTTAAGCAGGTTTTATATCACTTACTTAGTATGTATTCAAGCTGTTAATGAAGTGAGGATCATGTGGCTATACGTGTCATGTACCAATGTATCGCACAAGGGAAGCAACCACTGCACAAAGAGTATAAATTCTCCAGTTACTTCCCATAATCATTGAGAGCGGGTCGAGCGGGTCACCAAAATCCGCAATCTCCCATGCAGAGTTGTCGTTCGTTCCTCTCTCAGACACGAACGGATGTATGAGCCGATGGTAGAGAGTGCAAAATCCGATAAAAGCACTGAAAACGCTGTTTATGCTGTGTAAGTATTACCCTGTAAGCGATTAAAGGCATGCTAATTATTGTCACTTTAAAGGTGGTGTCTGTCAGTTTGCTTATTACAAACAACATGTAACAATATCTGACCCATGTTTAGGATATTTGTGCAAAGTGTCCGCAGAAACTCATACTTTAGTCAAAAGAAAGGCTATTTTGAACATTATCTCAATTGTATTAAAGTAAAAATACTAGTTAAAATAACGTTAAATGTTCGTTCTTTATAAATCTATAGATAAATCTATTCAGATTTCTGCTACAAAGACATCGGCAAGGGGCGCCCGTGGCCGAGCGGTTAGAGTTTCTGACATTAAATTCCTCAGCCCTTCATCGCGTGGGTTCGAGTCCCGGTCAGGGAGGGACCTTTCATGTGAGGAGGTTTTCCAGCTAACCTGCGATACGCCGGTGGTTCTATTCAGACATAAGTCTGTGGTCTTGGGGTCTTCCTCCACTAATAATTTGTCGGACGTCGCCATCATGACGATAATTGTGTCGGTGCAATGCCAAAAAAACAAAAACAAAAAAAAAAAAACAACAACAAGAGCAGACATCACATCAAAGAGGATTATATGATGTTGGTATAATGTTATCTCAAAACAAAGTAGTTTCGCGGTTTTCTTAGTTTACAAATAGATAACGGTGCAGCGTGGCTCAGATAGAAGTACACAATTACGCGTCGAGTCTCCTTTGACGTACATGTTTGTTTCTGTACAACCACTCCTTTTTGCCAGGCATGGAGCCTGTCACGGGTAGTCACGGTCATGCAGGGTCAATCTTTCCAATGCTTCCGAAATTCAGCTCCCTCATAACTCCGGACAATGTCGCAACCTACATCGCCTTAAATCTATTTAGAGACCGAGGCCAAACTTTTTTTCGGTTAATAATTTATACGGATTTTTCAAATAGTGGCTATTTTGATATATTTAACACATTAAATTGATATATGTACGCACGTATTTTTAAATAATGCCATCGAATAATATTCAAAAGATATTGTTCGTTAAAAAGTCCCTGCGGTATAGGATTTAAAAACATAGAGCTTGGAACTTAAAAATGACGTGACGTGACGCCATGACGTCATATTGCTATGGCAATTCAGCTAATAAAAAGACAAAGAAGCATTTAACTTAATACGCACTGTTGTAATACAAATATCTACTATTTTCTCATAAGTATGGGGTGTTTCGAAGTTACAAAGTGGTGGATTAAAAGAAAGGAACGACGGCGAGATAAGAAAAGGCAAAAGAAGATTGAAAAAGAAGCAGCCAAACTTGAAAAGTCAATGATCACGAAAAATGGTATGTTATATTAATTGAATTTGACTAATAAAATGCTTATATTCTAATTTTATATTAAGCTAAGTGGCAATAAGTCGGTTGCAAATGTGTACATAGTACAGAAATTTTATATATTACACTGCATTATTGATGATAATAAAGCAAAGATTATTTTTTGTTTTCAGAAAAGCAGACGTCAGGCGGGGTCGGCTTCATTCTGGAAATCCAACCCACCAAAAAGCGTGTACCGGCTGGTTTACTTCCGGTGGAAAAGCGTTCAGAAAGCGTACGCATATTTGATCTAGCATTGATTTAGTTAGTTCTGATGTTGTTGCTTTATTATATTTTTAATTTTGTTAATGAGTGCGTGCGTGCGTTTGTTTTGTGTGTGTGTGCGTGTGTGTATTTTTGTAATTTCCTCATTTGGTGTTATTTATCTGGGTGATAAAACATTTTACAGATGCAATTGTTAATAGCAATATATGAAAATTATGTATTTTCATTTTATTGTCTTTTTGTTTACTGTTTTATTTGTTATTATTTGTGTGTGTGTGTTGTTGTTGTGTTTTTTGTTGTTTTTTAAACACCAGTTTTCCATCTTGATAACTTCGGATTAAAAATAGGAAACAGTTAATTATTCAATCAATGTTTAGTTCCTTCTGTTACGATACGTTGATATTTGTCTTCAAAGTTTTAAAAATTTGTCGTAATCCCCGGCCAATATACGCTGCTGTGTTTCAGGCTCTAGAACGACTGAGGAAGAAGGCCAAGAAGGCGGAGGAGAGGCGACAGGAACGACTCCTCCAGGTGTCCCGGATGGGCGCGGAGGAATCCGTTAAAAGGTACACTATTAGATTGCTTAGCAAATTTAAGAAAACCTTATAACTGTAGCTCTCTTTTTACTATTTTTAATAAAAAATGCGCACAGGAATGCAATTATACCGCAGTCTAAGAAGAAGTTTTAATAATTTTTCATTCTAAACAACAGGGCTCGTTGCAAAGAACGTCGGGAGAAGGCAGAACGGGCAAAGAAAGAAAGGAACAAGAAAGCCATCGCCATCAAAGATGACAAACTGGAAGAAAACCTGAAAGAAATTGAAAATCAGAGGCAGAGCAAGCGGAAGAAGAAGAGAGAGGCGGAGGAGAGGGCGTTTGATAACAGAGTGAGGAGAATTGTGTCTGAGATGGGACCCAAAGGTCGAGGAGGGGAGAGAGGCGAGGAGGAGAAGGTGGAGCCAATTAAGGCATCTGACTCCTTTATTGAGTTCTACGAGACATAGACATTAACTGATTGTCATTTAGACAATGGTGTTGCTGCTGATGTTGTTGTTTAAATGTATTTAATTATTGTTAAAATATGCCTGTTATATAAGTTGAAAGAAAAAAATATTAGATACAATTTTAACAATTTATCACTGTTTGTGTTGGTCTTGTTTCTATGAGAGGTCTTTTAAAAGTATCACTTATAATTAAAAAGTACACATTGCCGACATTTCAATCGATTCGTGGTTTAAATTATAATATAACAAAACATTATTTCATTTACTTTGACGTATAAGTTATATACAAACGACATACGTGTAAAGAAAAATGGCAACGGCCTGAGGATTCATGTGCATGCTTGTAAGTCCAAATCCATAATTAAAGATTTTGAAACAAAATGAAAGCACCTTGATAAGGTTAAAATAATGTGCCTGCAAGCGGTCTTGTGTCTTATAATATTAAGCCAATAACATTTTGACATTTATAGAAATTCATGATGCAGAAAAACATACCGCTGTATAGATTGCAGCCTGTGCCAGTCAGATCCATGGTAGGTGGCGCCATCTATCACACCCTTTTTCAAGCTGGAAATAAAAGATGGTTTGGGGTGCCGAATTGACATAATGATCATATGCGTTTCACCAATTTCATTAACGTATTTCTTTCTTTGTTAAAGTCCTGTTCAAAACATATATGAAAACAGTCAATAACATGCAGTAGCATGAGAATCATAGCATGAGGATCATAAAATAAAGAAGAAAAAAAGCAACAACAAAAATGTATCAAAATTATTTAAAAGTAAAACATGTTTGGTTCTCATAAGATTGAAACCATACACTTGTTGAGTACCATTGGTCTACCATGGTTCTACTGACAGTCCACTGCTTGTTTCCTGTTTTATTAAATTGTTAATGGGAAGTTATATGACAACAACGGTTCGGCACCGGCAACCTGTCGGAACGTTACATTGTCAAGCACATTTATAGGATGGCTGGGTGCAATTATGACCAAACATCATACCAAACAAAATCACCCAAATTAAAACGTAGATGCTATTTTCCACACACCACTCCAAAAAACAACTACCATTTTAATTTTTAAATTTCTTATAATCTTAATCTTCATGGCAAGAGCGACCCTTACGCCATTGATATTGATATTTTGTGATACTTTCTTTTAACCTTCTGTGCATTAATGCTCACCGAATAAACTATGTTTAAGGACAGGGTAAATAAATCCAATTATTTAATTAATTATATCTTATATCTCAAACTTCTACCTTCCCTAAACTGAATAAAATGATTAAATCCAAAATATGTACTCACCTAGAATCAAATAAAGCATATGGCGACAACTTACTCTTAGTTTGTTGTTCATTGGATAATCGTCCCACCAAGAGTGTTTCCGTTATTTGATGACGGTGTCCACTTGAAGCAGATATATTGCTGCCTTCATTGTGTAAAGCATGCCGTGAACACCTGACATGATACCATACCCAGCCACATTATCCTGACACCGGGCCAACCAGTCGTGGAACTTCCCTTATATTTGTTTGAGCGTTAGCAAGGGAGATATACCACTACCATTTTAACGACTGGGTATGTCGCGGCCCGGGATCGAACCCGGGGCCTCCCGAACATGGAGCCGGCGCTCGACAACTAAGTAAAACTTGAATCTGATATTAGAATAACAAGATTTTGGAAGAAATACGCCACCAGCTGCTTTCCTAGACAGACATTTAACTTTATTAGTGCACAATATGAAAACAAGACAAAAATGAACTCGGTGAGCACATAATAAAGCGTAAATTCCAATATCGAGGTAGGCACACCAAGATAAAAATATAAGCCTACCTCAATATAGGTGACGACAGTTATACACAAGTAAAACAAGGAGCAAGCTATTTTGGTAAAGAAAACGAGTTCAGACAGCGTAACTGTCCTCACTGTGACGTAGCAGGGGCGGATCCAGGGGGGGGGGGGGGGGGGCGAAAGGGGCGCGGACCCCCTATTTTTCGACGACCAACAAAAAAAAGTATTTTGCCCTTGAAAGTGAGCAAATAGATAAGGAAATTATGCCCCACAGATGCTTGGAAAAATCGCATCTTAGTACATCTAGAATTCAAAATTTTCTGGGTTAGGGATCAGCTCCGGCCTGTGGCCGAATGTTACTCCCTCGGCCCCCCCTATTCTGAAATTCTGGATCCGCCCCTGCGTAGAGGAACCATTTAACCATGTGCTGTGTTGGTGTAGGCAGCACGCAATAGCACGAAATACGCTACAAAGAATACGTTGAATCAAAGCAGGACTAGCATCAATAAAATATAATCTCTTTGTGTGTGTGTGGGGGGGGGGGGGGGGCGTCACAAGAAAATGCAGAATTAATATCAAAATGCATTATTTAAATACCTGGAAGATATTAATATAGTAAACTATATTCTTTACTAAATATATGTTGCATACTGAACCAATTGATTTGCAAACTTAATTTTAACTTCTTTTTGTACCCTTTTCCCGTAATTTCTCAAATTGAAACAAATACTTATCGCTAGTACGGCTTTAAAATAATGTACCGAGCGTCAGTATTGGATGATTTCAAATTTGGCGGGCAATAACATTGCAATCTACTTTAGCAATACTACCGATATTATCTTAGAATTTGATCTAAATGTAGTCAGACTTAAAAAAAATATGGACAAAAATACATATTGCGAATCCTTGGCATCTACTCTTCGAATTAAGCTAAGAAAAACACTAACAATCGCAACTGTTGGCATTGGGCAAACCTACTATAATCATAACCAAAACATAATAATAACACTTCCGACACACACACACACACACACACACACACACACACACACACACACACACACACACACACACACACACACACACACACACACACACACACACACACACACACACACACACACACACACACAAACACACACACACACCCGCACACACACACACACGCACGCACACCCGCACACACACATACACACACAAACTCTCGCACGCACACACGCGCACGCAAGCACGCACACGCACACACACGCACACACACCCTCACACACACACACACATACACACACGCACACATACACACACACACACACATACACACACACCCGCACACACACACACACGCACGCACACCCGCACACACACATACACACACAAACTCTCGCACGCACACACGCGCACGCAAGCACGCACACGCACACACACGCACGCGCACGCACGAACAAACGCACGCACGCACGCACGCACGCAAACACACATACACTGCCTGTTGAAAGGAGATACCTTGAGGAGCCGTTAAAAGGTAATTTCCATAAGACTGATTCATGAAGACAGTAGGGAGATAACGAAAATAATAACAATACAAAAACCGAAGAACCCCATGCTCCCCGTCCAAATACCCCCCCCCCCCACCCCACCCCTCCTCCCCCACCCACCTGCAAGTCACTTATTCTGCACTAAAATTGTCAGTGGAAAAAATATTTTTAAAAAAACTCCGCTGAATGTATATACATTTATGTATTTTACTAACCCGAGTATTCTTTTCCAGCCTATAGTAAAAGGTTCATAAAATGTAATTACAACATCTGTTCCAATATACTTTTAACTCTTTTAGTCCCTTAGCACATAAACGTTTTACTTTCTTTACTACCACAAGCCGAGGACTTTCTTCTTAATACATGTTTATACGATATATATAATAAGGAGAATGGAATAGGGTCTGTCGGGTCTCGTGCGTCCAGACCTAGTAAGGCATAACTAGGCATAGCACCCTTTTCTTTTTCTTTAAAACATTTCCTTGTAAGCAAAAAGGACATGACCGTTGGCAGAACTCTTCAAACCCAACTTCCATCTCTTCAAATGGAAAAAGTCGGCTTAAAAATAAAAAAAATATATTTCGTGGAACCACATCATAACGCCAGCAGTTAGCTGTTAAGAGGGCATTGAACTGTTATTGTTACGGACATTGATCTAACTGTCGCAGGTTGGAATACATTCTGTGGAATGCATTTCTTTCGTCATGAATTTCATATAATCCCAAACAAAATAATCATAATTCGCCAGATACAGTGAGCAAATGTAATAAATAGGTGATAGGCCCAATACTTATACGGATTTTACCCAACTACTCATTGAATGGCACATTGATGATGTCATATATCACAACTTAAACCGTCATTTTTGATAAAATAAATTTTAGAATATATATAAGGCACCTGGTACTGGTTCTACATAGGTTTATACTGGTTTTACATAGCGACTGAAACAGCGCTTATGTCAACTTTCACTGTTTCTAACGTTAAATAGTTGAAGGGTTTCAAGTTGCACTAACCAGTTCATTTGCATTAAAATCGCGCAGATTTAGCGGTCAGTTGCTTCAGTTTTGGGCCAGTATGTTATGCTATGAGCTCGTTGTTGTGAAATATTTTGTAAACATAATATGTTTTAGTACTATTTCCCGAAGATACTTTGCCTTTAAAGAAGACCCTTTATTTTATATATATTCGTCTGAGTTGTATTGCGTATTGCTACAAGAGTGTGTTGTTTTTTTTTTTACTTTTCATTTCGGTTATTCTTTTTAGGCTACTTTACAATATTATACAATGGTGCACAACATATACGTGTATCATACAAGACGATAACAGAGTTCAGTGTTTGCTCTGGATGATGCTAAAAAGTAATACATGGTATCAACTGTCAGCTTTGTAGTGGAATGAAGATGTTTCCATGTTTTGTTTCTGTGTGACAAAGTGACTAGGACTGCAAAGATGCGATTGCTCTTAAACTATTTAACGGGAAGTGAACTGGTGCACGCAACACGCGTTACGGTCACATACATATGCAACAAGATTTGTATTTGGAAAAAGGCTTAAATTATTTGGCATAATAAGTAAGACCATTGAAGAATGAATATGTTTCCATGTTTTGTTTCTGTGTGACAAAGTGACTAGGTCCGAAAGTAAGTACTAACGTGATTGCGATGCGCCGGAGGTTCTACCCAGACATGTGTCTGGGCTCTTCCTCCACCAAAAAGCTGCAAGTTGCTATCATGGTCCTAAATGGTCGCTGCAATGTATTTTAAAAATCAAAATCAAAATAATGTGGAATTACAGATAATACAGATAATAAATATGATAAGTAAAATGTCCTAAAATCGGTAATAATAAAGTACAACCTCACCGTAAAATAAATCATAAGATCATCTCCAGATGACTGAAATACTGTTGGCGGGACTATAAACACAATAAACAAATAATAATTAAACGTTATTCTCGATTTGGGCTGGTATTTTCCTCATATCAGAGTAAATCGTAAAAAGATTATCTTTTTTCATTTCAAGTTTGACAGTTACGTGTTTATTTTTATCAATGTCAAAATCGGAGTTAGAATTTTATAAGAAATGCGACTTGGTCGATTTAGCCATTATAAACAATCAATCGCAGGGCTTGAACAATGACATTTAGGTACAACTGTTAACATTTTCTGACGACAGGTCAATTTTCCTGGTCGTGTTTGCGTGCCGTTCCGCCACCTGACAACACTAATGATGAGTCGGATTCTATTTCACTTGACTCACCCGCTCTGTCAATCATTAATTTCGGGACCGGTCCGGAAGCGCGGTCCTATTTTAAGGAGGTGTCTGTTAGTAAGGTATTGTGTCCCCATAGTTTCCGGTGAAAGAACGACGAATTCTTTCGAAATTTATAAATAAGCACGATTGAGATTTCGCCTGAAAATAGAGAGCGCGGATTACCCGGATGATGTTGATGGACCCGATCTTAAAAGTAAGTGGTCATGTGGTTTTCTTAGTTCAAAAATAGCTAACTGCGCGGCGTGGTTCAGATAGGAAGCACATGGTTGTGATAATGAGTGGGGTGTTGTGCTTCACTTTCCACATAGATGCAGGGATTCAATTAATAGCATTTCGTGAGACCTTTTCTGATAACAATAACTTACTTGGTTGCAAGAAAAAAAAATTGATCCAAACTGCCTGACGCCACCTTTAAACGATCATTACTGCTTATATAAAAAGTGCCAATACATGATTCTACATATTGCAATTACAAACAATAATACTTCTTACGTTTACATAAATATAAGCTTAAGATCCATTTAAATACTTATCGATCGAGATACGTTATTAAAAAGTTCTTTTTTAATGTTTGTTGATGATGGTTATTCTGGGTTACACAAGAAAGGAAGAAAATTCAACATACATTCCAAAGAGTACAAGCATAAAAAACGAGTAAAACAAATGAAAGGACCTACCTGCACGTGGGGATTATTCAGGGGAGACTATTCATTAATGTCCAGTGTATCATTGCAAAAATATAAGGATCTCGTTAATTTTTTAATGCAATATCACAGGTGCACCTCATTAAATAATGCTTCTTGAAACTTTTAGAAACTTTAAAAAGAAATAATTAAAACACCATTTATATAATTGTGGTGTATTTTACAATGTACGTTTACTTCAAATGGTATTGACTTTAGAACATCATCTAATTTTTCCCCGAAGATGGCCGATGTTTAGCGAAGTTAAGCGATATTATATCGGAAATGTTCGAGGTTGGACGAGGCTGTGCCACCTTAAACCAGCATCAGGGGCGGTTGATAACAATCATTATCAGACAGACGGTATTGTTTCACCGTGCACAATACCTTGGGGTTCAGGAAGCACTCATGCAGTAGTTGACTGAGCTCACACTTCGATAAATCACAAATAAATCTGGATATAACTGAGATATAATATATTTCGGATGTTTCTGGAAGGTGGGACCACGAACGTTCGAAGGTAGGTGGTTGAAATGTTAACGGTACTTCAGAATATTGTTTGTTACAGCGTTTTAATCATCACCACTTAATCCTTTCTTAGTTAACTTTGTTCAAACTGAAATTTGTATTGCTCATTATTTACTTGTTGTGTCTTTAGCAGTTCACTTGAATATAACGCTACAGCAACCTTGCAAATTTTATAAAAATTGAAAAGTAATATTATGCCCCTAAATAAAGCTTTCCGGGAGTCAAAATATGATATTAAGTCAAATGGGAGCTTAAGGCAAAATGTGAGCTTGTGTCAAAATGTGAGCTTGAAAACATAACAAATAAAAATATATATAAATCTCCGCTGAGAAGTATGTATGCAGTTAGGACTTTGAGGTTAATGGTCACAGGCCATGAGCACATGTTTACAGTAAGTGGCCGACAGCAAATAAAACTTTAATAATACTTTTAAGTTGGAAACATTAACTGGACAGTGTTAGCTTAAAGTCATATCATTAAAAGATCCACTTCTTTCACTTTTATAAAAAAAAAATATTGAACCAATGGCAATGTATGGTATTTAGAGATAAAATTATGTTACCTTTGTCATAGTGACAGTAAATGGATCATATTGTTTAATGCATTTTTTTTTCTGTAGAGGGAAATGAGTTACCTCTCATTGCAAATAAAGAAAACTTCCTAAAATATTGATAAAACTTTGTTGCTAATAACGTCATTGTTGTGTATTTTCATATGAAAGATTTGGAATATTCTAAGAACATTCATCGTATGCTAATTTGTAGGCAGCACACAATTTCCTATATTGTTAATTGTACATACGCTCTAAATTACTTTAAATATGCGACATATTCTTAATTTCTATAACCCTGACACAAGTTCAACACACAGACACACAGGCACGCACGCACGCACGCTCCATTTGCAACTACTCTACTATTTCCTGAGTCTCTGTTCGTAGAAATAGCTAAGGTGTTCCGAGTGCGCACGCACATACACACACACACAAACCTTACACACTTATTAACAAATTATACATTCTTCTATATTATATAATTATACTTAATTTAACCGTCATTATCGTGCATTTTATTATTTACGCACCTGTCATTTTAAAAAAACACCACAAACAAACAAAACAAATGCCCCCCTGATAGAACTGAACGATTGACTTTTTTGCAAACGGTGAATCTATAATCAATCGGGTAACAAAACTGCAATTTTTGTGAGAAAAAAACAATTGTATATTCATTCACACTGTCTGTCATAAACTCCGGATATGCGTATTGTAATCATCAGACAAGTAAAATGCTGTCTAAAAGTTTAAAAATATATTACTGCTCGTGTGGTCCAGGTTGATTTTAGCGATAATACCTCTTCGACAATTGTCATGTTAGCGCAAAAAGTAACAATTATGCGAACTCCATAATACTGTTCATAATGTAAAAATAAAGATTTTATTATTTTTATGCGTTACGAGTTTTTTAAATATGCACATTAACTTTATCATAGCGATGTTCCAAATTAAAGAATTACGTCACTTCTCTAGATCGCTGTCCTTTTAATAATTAATTGGTTTTCGACAGCTTAAAGTTGATTTTCTTTCATGTTTAAATTCGCAATTAATTACCTTTCAATATCCTTAAGTTTACCTTTAAAACATTGCAGTTTTAAGGTGGCTTTTGTTGTTTGTTTTGTATCCCTTTTATTGCACGTGGCGTAGTGGTAAAGTCGCCGACTTGTAACTCTTCTGACTGCTTAGCCTTTCACCGCATAGGTTCAAGTCCCGTTCGGGACGAAGGATTTAATGAGGGAAGGTTTTCCAAATGACCTTCCATGTATTTTCCGATATCTTCCTTCAACGTCGCTATAATGATCATATTTGGTCGATGCGAATTCAATAACAAAATTGAAAATAACTGACAGTTGACATCTATTCGACCAAAAAGTTACACTGTCCTAAATGTTGTATCTGTCAGTGTTCTTATAGCAAATACATGTTACAATAACTTACCCTTCTTTGGGGTGAATTGGTGCATAGTGTCTGAAAAGGTAACATTTTAGCCTAAGCACAGACGACTTTGAACACTACACCAACGGCAAGACAGTACACTTCGTGAAATAAATCAAACTGTTCATTTTCCCAAATCTATAAATAAGCACGATGGGAATTTTTGCTATGTAGTAGATGTCGACCTCCCAACAGTTTAGTGTAATGCTTGCATATAAATCAAGAACATCAAAAAACAGCATTTCGCGGGATCTTTTTAGGCAACAATAATTTATTTTGTTGTTTGAGAAAAAATAAAGGTTCAAACTTTTGAATACCACTTTTAAGTATTGTGTGGTATCAAAGGAGAACAGACCAGGCTCCAATCGGAACTCCTTGGGTAATGCCGTCCTCGGGACAATCATCCCTCGGATGTATCTGGTGCAATATTTCTTAATGAAATCTCGATCGTTTTGTTCGCCGGAAGTCCAAAGAAGAATATACCTATGTAGTTCACACAAAACATAAACACTGCCATTGTTTGACAGCTGTGTGTCTGCTGTGCTAGATAAATTAAAATCGGACGATTTAAATTTGAAGCCGCCACAAATTGAAGTTTTACTGGCATCGTACTGTAGTGAGCTGTCACCCGATCTGCCATCTTTGTTTTGACGTCTGTCTCAAAAGAAGTCCCATTTAGATAAATGGCCGAGGTGATCCGACTACCTACATACATCAAAGAGATGATTCGTGAATTATCCGAGGTGTTCCGTTTGACCAGGCTCCTGTTTAGTTTGTATTCAGTTTGGACATTAAGTCTTCACGTCATCTGTTATTATAAAATTTGAAGGCTGTGACAAAAATAAACGCAAAGTTTGTTCTTAGCCATAATTTGAAGAGATCGCTTCCAATCAAACGGTATAATGCGGCCTTAATGAGTATTTTATTTATCACATTGCGTCATTGTTACCCATAGCAACGGGGTGAATGTGAATGTAGGAACAACAGGGTTGTTATGCACATTCTTTCGGCCTCAATTGACCAAGGATCTTTGTTGTCATTAGCAACCGGCCCATCGTCAATGTGATCATAGTGACGTCATCAGACTGTTAAAAACGCCGTCTGATGTTTTACAGTATAGTAGTAGCAAAGTTTTCTTTGAGTGAGCAACTTTGCTTAAAAAATGGACTTTACAGTGAGGTATACGTCTACGTTTTAAAGTTCTGTGTTAAAGTTCTGTGCAGTTTGTATAGTGGTGTGAGGTGGGAGGGGTGGGGGTGGGGTGGGGGGCAGAGCTACATTGAAATTGCTGTTTAGTTTATTTCACCGTAAAACGGTCTAACACATGTTTGCGCGTTATAAACCATTTTCAATTAGCAGTGATGTTTATTTACTTTGGAATCAATAAACCGTTGTCGCTTTGCTTTTTATAATACTACTCCGATAATTATGATTGAGTTAACACGAACACCTATACATATACACCCATATAATTGTATGTTTTCACAATATGTATAATGTAAATTTTAATAACTAAATAATGTTTACATAACTCGCCGTTGACTATTAGCTTTTTAATGAGCAAGAAAAAAAAATCACTGAAACTCGCATAAATCGAAACATTAGTGGAATGCCAAGAATGTCCAAGCGGGGGACCCCATGCGGTTCGGATTATTGGTCTCATTCGGCCGAAGTCACTGGGGACGAATCGGGTTGCTCTCATGCAGAGAAACAAATCTTATTGGCATCGTCTCTCGCGACCTCTCCACGCCAGCTGACCATCAAGGCTGGCCATGTTAAGTGTCCATCCATTTGGACGTTAAGAGTTGATAATCAGATTACATCTCGGTGGGGAACATTCGTTGCTTGGGGTCGCTTAGTTAAATCGCAAAAATATCTTCGCAGGGGGTACTGACTGCAGTATGGGAAGGTGGAGCTTGTTTAGATAACATTTGATGACATTTTTGTTTGCTTTTGCTTATATTTTTTTTTATGTTTATTGAACATTGTTGTATTTACATAAACCATGACCTAAGCAATGGCTAAGGTCAGCTGATATGGAAGTCAATCAATCATTGTTGCTACGGAAGGTACAACGTAATGGTCTCGAACTCGCAATGGTGAAGGGCAAGGGGATGTTCAGTCAGAAACTATTTGCTTTAAAGAAAAGTGTGATTCCATTAGACGGCTTTCTTGATAAAAATTGAGATTTGTCGTAGGTTCTAGAAATGCCTGTGACGTCACAGCTTTTAAAAAGTGATCGTATTTCTTAAGTTATCATTCTATTTCAGCAGAACTCATTGTTACATTTTTATTATTGAATTCTGTTGATTTTTTACTTTAAAAAAAATGTAAACTATAAAAAACGCGAAACCTTCAAAAAGTTTACTCTTACACATATCAGTTGTCAAATGCTTATTTTCAAGTTGCAGGACTACGCTAATGTGACCCTAATATGGTCATTGTCATATTGACGACAAAAAATACTTCGAATTGCAGATGTATTGTTTTTCTTTTTTTCAATCAGTCTTCTTAGTTTTTCACAACCCATTAAAAGCGTTTGGCGACGATCGCGCAATGAAAGCTCAGCTATATGACAACAATTACTGTTGTTTGTGTTCTAAATTTTGACAGACTGCACTTATAAATGCTCACTTCTGCACCAGCACTTTGATATAGATATATGTAACATTTCCCCGATATTCAAGTTCAGTTAGAATTTAAAACATTGTGAGTTTATTTTTAATACAGAATAACGCTTTTTATTGCGAAAAGAAATGTGTCATGCAAATACATGTTTTTGTGGCGTGCTGTAAAGATATCCCGTGCAAATGCTGATTTGATTTGGTCTTGCTAGACCCAACTCAGAAACATTTGTAGAAAGTTTGGTTGTCAATTACAAATAACACTTTCAAGTCGTTAAATGCGTGAATATGCGCATAAGCTCGACTGTTAAACGCAAGTATTTAGCTCAAATTGCAAGAATTCCGAATCTGTACTGTAAGGTCTGCGAGGTTTCTTAAAATAGCATTCATGTAATTTACCTTAGACCTTTACACACATATGTATACATGTCTTCTTTGTATCGTGTAAACCGCATTTGTCATGTCAGTCTGTACCTTATAAAACAATTATTAGCAAAATCTTATGCGAATTTGATTCTCGACATCAACGTTTTCTTGTTTGAAATGTGTTTGTTTGTACTGTGTATATGCATTTGGGTTCGTTTTTCGTTTAATGCATACCATTTATAAATATATCAAATAATCAAATACCTGACATCTTTTTTTGCATTTCAGGTACGTTATAATTGCTGGTGGTAACATGTCTACTCATCTGCCACCCCTTCTTCCGACGTTAGATAATTCCAATGTCCTGAAATCTCCTTTTAATGAAAGCGTCCTGTCTGCTTATGACAACCTCACCAATACGACCAACATGGCGGCAACAAACGACGCTACTGGTGCGATGTTTACGGAGTTTCCTGAGTACACCGTAGCAGAGTTTATCAACAATTATTACCTCTACGTGATACTCGCCATTGGGATTCCGGGAAATCTGGCCTGTTTAGCGACCCTCTTCTTTATCCGACCAATCGTGTCGTCATCTGTCCTTATGGCTGCTCTGTCTGTTATGGACATTGCCGCCTTGACAATAAAGATGGCATACTTCCAGCTAACTAGGAACGATGTCCAGCTTGGAGATAATACATGCCAGCTTATCTTTATGTTTGGAACAATGTCGCAGATTTGTTCCAATTGGATTCTGGTCACAATGACCATGGAGCGATTCGTGGCAATTTGGTTCCCGTTTCACGTGAAGAAAGTGTGCTCAAAGATGGTAGCCTGCGTTACCGTTATTATCATTGTCGTTGTCTTCTCGCTGGCTAGTGTGCAATTCATATTTACGTTCGAGGAAGTGAGTGATCCCTTCATGGTTTGGGACTGTCGACCAAAAGATAAATACTCCGACTTTATTCAGTATTACTGGTACTGGATAGATGGAGCGATATATGCAGTTATACCAATATTGCTGATTCTTGTATTGAACACTTTGATTGTTGTGGCAGTGCGCAAAGCCGGAAGAGCACAACGAGATTTGACCACAAGTTCTCGCGCCATCAACGAGAAGTTATTACAGCAACGTCAAATTACCGCCATGTTATTGACTGCTTCTATTGTTTTTATTATACTTATCCTTCCTAATTGTTTATTCTTTATCGTGCGTGAGTATTGGACCTGGCAGGAGAGTATGCGTGGAATTGCCCAGTATTATCTTATATACCAGATCGTATTCCTATTGGCGGATATGAACCATGCCGTTAATTTCTACTTGTATTGTCTGAGTGGAAGAAAATTCCGACAGAAGTTCAAAGAGATTGTATGCTGTCGGGTCCAACAGTTACGTCGGTCACCGTCGGTGTATTCGAACGTCACCCGACCTGCCAGAACGATGTCAGCAACGACCGCGACACCGTTGTCGTCGCCACAGTCGTCGCTTCCTTCCTCCCCCAGCCATTGTTGTATCAATGCCATTACTAATAGGAAGGTTTAGGTGATGATATTGGATCATCCATGATACATATTCAGATGCATAATAGCTTAAACTTATTTACTCGAATTTTCACGTTGTTTTATTGTACAAGTTGGTAATATCAATATAGTTTTTCAAAATATATATGTACATGTTTTTCCAAAGTATCTGGTTAAAATCCTACTTTTTAATGGCATTTTGCCATTAAACACGTCTGGAACGTCGTAGGATGTTTGTTTGTGTGTGTGTGCGTGCGTGCGTGAGTTCGTGTGTGCGTGTGTGCGTGTGTGTGGGGGGGGGGGCGGGGGGTTCTGTGTGTGCGGGTTTCTGTGTGTGCGGGTTTCTGTGTGTGCGGGCGTGTGTATGTGTGTGTGTGCGTGTGAGTGTGCGCGCGCGTGTGTGAGTGTGTATGCAGAAAATTATTTAACAAATATTCGTCATTATTTGTGTTACATTTTTTTTTCTTTTTTTATTTAACTACTTACAATATTTATTTATTTATTGTATTTTGTTGTTGTTTCCTGATGCAGTAGATTTTTTATCCACTCTGAAAGCAGGTGTTTATTATGACTTGGGACACTGTAAAGGGGTATCGAAGAATTAGAAACACAATTTGCTAGCTACGCTCTTTCCAAATATTAATCAAATATATTGTGATAAACAGTATTAATCGTATCGATTGTCGGATGTTAGTTTTTCTTGACTTGACCTACTCAATGTATGTCAGGGGGTAACTGTTTAAGACGTGTTGATTAAAATATGTGTAATAGTCAGTGTGTATTGTTATATGTCAATGAGTGTAAACCTATGCTGATAATAAAACACGGCACAAAAAAAAAAATTAAAATTGGTGACTATAACTGTATCTTCTGTGCATATTATTTCCTTTAATGCCAGTTGTATATTGCAAAAATTCAAGGATTCAGTCTATTCTTGGAAAATGGCTCTAATCAATATATCAACACGCTTTTTGCTGTAATAAACTCTCGTTTGTTGGTATTTTATTAAAAATAATGAAATAGGTCGCCAAATATAAATACATAATATGTCAGAAAAGGGCTGGAAACTATATTTATTCTCATAAACATGTTGTTATACCTTGTCGTAAACAGTTTGAATTGGTTTGTGCATGAATATGATATTATAAACCATATTTTCTATAAGTGAAAGTCGACAAAAAGTATTTAAATAAAAAAGAAGACAAAAATGATTGTCCGTTTGTGTGATTCGAACCCAAGATAACTTTCAGTCTGTCTTAAGGTGGTCAATCGACTCACCAAGTCGTTTTACATGATTTCTTAAGCATTCTTATACATGGCGACATGCACACTGTTAACATACTCATTTTAAAATAGCCATTGGTATGATTTGGTCAGGTTTCATCGCGTTCTTATGAATTTGAAAGTATTAACATTGGGCACGTGGAGGGGCTTTTTTCTGTTTTGTACTTCCACGACTGGTAGGCCTGGTGTCAGGATAATGTGACTGGGTGTGGTATCATGCCAGGTGTTCACGGCATGCTATATACGGCGAAGGGAGCACTATATCTGCTTCAAGTGGACACCTTCCCCAGATAACTGAAATACTGTTGGTGGGACGATAAACCCAATAAATAAATGAATAAATAAATAAATAATAAATAAATACAAACGACTACGGTGGTGGTGGAAATCATCTAAACTAAAACTTGTGTACAAGGACAAATAACATCCAGAGACGACGCTTACACCATCGCATTGTCGGTTCAAGTATTGAAAAGAATAGCATAAATTAATGCCAATAGTTGATGAAATTAAGTATTTACCGTAAATGACTAAAGATGCTGGAAACGTACATTAATAGCAATAAAATATCAATAAACGTTTATCAGGCTCCTCGTGGAAGATAATAAGACATAAACAACAACAGATTGTAAATTGTTTTTGTTTTTTTTCTTAGAACATATTTGACAGGCAAGTAAGGTATACAAGCAATAAATGAAAAACACAAAATAAAAGAATTCATAATTTAAAAAAATACTCTTAAGATCCACTTAATTGACAATCAGATAATGTCTATATGTCTATGGCTCGTAGAACTCAATGAAGGAGTCAGATGCCTTAATTGGCTCCACCTTCTCCTCCTCGCTTCCCTCTCCTCGACCCTTGGGTCCCATCTCGGACACAATTCTCCTCACTCTGTTATCAAACACTCTTTCTTCCTGCTGCATCTTCTTCTTCCGCTTGCTCTGTCTCTGATTTTCAATTTCTTTCAAGTTCTCTTCCAGTTTGTCATCTTTGATGGCGATGGCTTTCTTGTTCCTTTCTTTCTTTGCCCGTTCTGCCTTCTCCCGACGCTCCTTGCAGCGGGCCCTGTGTATGACAGAGTGAATCAGGATTTGTTAAAGCCTTTATGTAAGACATATTTGATAGATTAACATCTTGTATCGCCTCTAAAACTGAAGAGTACTGTTAACTATGATTATATATAATGTAAATACAAGACATATACATGAAAAAGTAAAAGCAGCAGTATACGAATGTCAGCAGTGTGAAGATATTGCAACCTAGTGTTATATGCTATATGTATTAGTATAATGTACCTTTTAACTGATTCGTCCGCGCCCATCCGGGACACCTGGCGGAGTCGGTCCTGTCGCCTCTCCTCTGCCTCCGTGGCTTTCTTCCTGAGTCGTTCTAGGGCCTGAAACACACGAGCGTATATTAGACGGGGATTGCGATAAATATTTCTACATCATATATTAGTATTGTTGCAAATATGGTAATAGGAGTGATACCCAATTACTTAATTGACACTTTTTAATCAAAAGCTATCATGCTGGGATTTTTTATATACTAAAATTTATATTTTTTATAACTTAACTATATAGATGAACTGATTTTGACAAAAAATAATTTATTTGTGGAAATTTCGCTCTAAGGCTTTGTGGAACTGCGTGTATTGCTAATAAATCGGAGCATTAAAAAGTTGTATCTCACTGATGTTATATCCGATATTTAAATTAAAAAAAAATACACAACCACACAAAGTAAACAAACAATAAGAAAGCACAATAACCTCATGCTTACACTATCTGAACGCTTTTCCACTGGGAGTAGGCCGGCCGGTACACGCTTCTTGGTCGGTTTGATTTCCAACATAAAGCCGACACCGCCAGACGTATGCTTCTCTGAAAATGAAAATAATCATTTAGTAATAATATAAATGCAGCGTAATTTATGATATCGATAACCAATGTGCACATTGTACACGACCTACTTCACCTTCTCTTGTTATCTAAAACCAATATAACAACTTGCTATTAATCAAATGCAATTTAAGACAACGTACCATTTTTAGTGACCATTTGTTTTTCAAGTTTCGCTGCTTCTTTCTCAAGTCTTTTCTGTCTCTTCTTTTCTCGTCGTCGTTCCTTTCTTTTAATCCACCACTTTGTTACTTCGAAACAACCCATAGTTGTAGTTAATAAATACAATAGTGTCTGTTGCGTTAAATGCGTCTTCGTTTAAGCAGTACTGCTATGGCAACATGACGTGACGTCATGACGCCGCATATTGACGCCGCGTCATTTCACAATCCATATTCCATTCGAAACTCCTTTTTTACTTTGGCTATTTTACTTGCAAAAAAGCTCTTTTTAAACGTATACGGAAAGGGCCGAGGATGATGTGAATGCCTATACTCCTTTGAAAAATATTTCGAGCTAATATCCGATCTATTTAAATCAATATAAATGGCAAAAAAAAATGTCCGTTTGTTGAACAGTAGTATGTCTTGTTTTCGATTACTAAATTCGACTTCACAGTTTTGCCTGCCCAGATCAGAGATATACAAGGTTGTTGTGCTAAAAGGATAAATGATAATGAAAAGAGTGCAGACGCTTTCTGTAAGCCCAACCTTGATTCCACACAATCTTTTGAAGGACAGCATGTTTACATAATTATGTAATCTAGTGATTTTATTATTATTTGTGCAACAAAACTTTCGTCAAAGTTTAGTTGCGTTCTAAGACACACTTAAAACATGCAATTTATACCAGCTGTGACCAAGTCGCCTTAAATCCTGATGATGCATTATAGGTTTCAATAATTTTACAACATTAAGAATTATTTTGCTTTCCAGTATTTTCACATCATCATACAATGAAGCAGTTAAAAATATGTTGTTTTGTTATTGTTTGTTTATTTTGTATATATAACAGTTGGCACCAGGGAACATAAACAAATTCTGTCTCTACTAATTTTCTAACGTTTATGTGCGCTGCCATATTAGAAAAACTGTAATATACAAATGTATATATTTTCTTGAATTTGTTTATGTTTAACTTTCGAAAAATGCAATTTGCAGAAAATTTGAGTGAGTGTTTTTAGAGAAAAAAAATTACTTGAATACCGTCCAAGCGATTCTCCTACTCCACAGCGGCTACAAATATAACAAACATTAATAAATTGGACGGTAAATGAAATAAACTATATAATGTAATTCTTATACATTGGCAATTTTACCGGGTGAATACCAATGTAATTCTAAATGTCATTGTACTCGTATACTAAACACAATATCTAAAGGGCACACTGACAATTTCCTTCTTCCTTTATTGTTCTCTTTGATGAAGGTGAAGCTTTTTAAAGGTATTTTACGCTTCAAATATCGGCAAGGGCGCTATTAGTCCTTCTGCTTCAATTTATTTGATGTTTACAGCAAATGGTTGGCCATTTGAAATGTCTCAATTTAGCCTACTGTTTACAGGGGCGGATCTCTATTTTTCGACGACCAACAAAAAAAAGTGTTATTTTTTTAGTTTTTTAACGCGAAGGTTTTCAAAGGGCTACGCCTCTTAAGGCCCGTTTCCACTAGAGCTTTGTCACGCATATTTCTGCGGCGACGAGCCTACTTCTGTTAAATGTTTTCTTGAACTAAGCTCTAGTCTTTTTGCAAAAAGTCTCCATCGCCCGCGAATTAACATCACGCCAGCGGGTAGATCGCTCCGCCCACTGAGTCACGTGACCAGGAAGCGAAAAACCTTGGACAAACAAAACAGTTGACATGAATTACCTATTATGATTGTCGGATTAATTCGATATGTGACAGATTTTATTATCAATTGAACGTTGATGACTGGTGTTTCTTCACTTTATATATACTTCATAATACTCTCATATTCTTTAACTCGTGCTTTAGAATGACTGCCAATGTAAATATATTATTTCTATGCTCTATATGCCTAAAAATAGCAAATGCTAGGAATATCCTTGCATTTATCTTTTTTTTACAGATAAAGTGATAGTTATTCACATTCAGGACGTTCATTTTACTATACACTGACAGTGTCTTGGTTATTGTAGTGTTCGTACGATAATAGGTTTCTTTTCAGTAACCTTAAGATGTCCAAGTCAGTGGATATTTTGCCCTTAAAAGTGAGCAAATAGATAAGGAAATTATGCCCCACAGATGCTTGGAAATCGCATCTCAGCGCATCTAGAATTCAAAATTTTCTGGGGGAGCCCCCTCCAGACCCCCGCCGCGGATTTCGCGCCTGCGATCAGCTCCGGCCTGCGGCCAAATGTTACTCCCTCGGCACCCAGTGGCGTATCCAGGCATACTCCCTGTACGACCGGGCGTACAAATCGAAATTAAACCTCAAAAATAGAAAAGGCTTAAAATGAGAAAAATGCAATAAAAGTACTGCCTCACCCGGGTAAGGGTTGTTTTTTCAGACCTTCGCTTCTTTAGGAAGTGCAACACAGACACACACAAAAAGTTTCAGTAAAACTTGTGTAGATCTACGTTAATTTTTAACCACAGTTTGCGAAGGTAAGTTTATGTCGCGAGATAATCTATTACGTTCTTTTGATACGTCAGTCATCTATGACGTACATCACTGTCGACTGTTTTCCCGGAACGACATCATTAAGCTATGACGTATAGCATGCGTGTCAGTGGTTTCCCCGGAAGGAGGACTTTATCGCTGGTTCAACACTTGATCCGAATGATGTTTACAAAAGCTGACTCGGCGGGAACTTCCCAAATTTAAACCGTAAACATGGCCAGTGGTCATCACCCACCACACATCGATGTTTTTGCAGACCAATCATCAGCAAATCCTGTTAATGACAGTCAAAAGTTGACCCTGCTGACCCAACAGTTGGAAAACGTTCATTCGTTTAATTTCCCTACGAGGTAAATCTAGTTCAAAATGTCACAACGAACCCAAGTCAAAACGTACTCAAATCCACACGTCCCACATCCAGGTCAAAACGTACCAAAGTCAATACGTACCCAAGTCATAACGAACGCACACCTCTGGTCAAAGCGTACCCACTTACTAGTATTATTTATGTATCTATTTATGCTCAATACATGAGTCCCATTTATTAAAAGTCAATATTTAATTTGAGAAAATTGGTTGTTTGACGATGTGTATATGAAACAAATGTTGCTCCAAATTGTAAACGATGTGTTGACTGTATTTGTTTTTTGTACGTCTATATAGTTTGTCATTCAGATACAAACATCTATATCTAGAAGTGGTACTTATTTAAACTGTTGTTGTTGTTTTTTTTTGTATTTTCTTTGCAATTTCAGGTACAATGGTGGAAAGTTCCGCAAAGCACAGGCGGCATGGTTTTCACAATACAAGTGGTTACGCTATTCAATGGCAACTGATGGTGTATTTTGTGCCCCATGCTGTTTGTTCGGGGAGAATGATCCGAGAGCCAAAACCCTGGTCAAGTCCACAGCAACAGACTGGTGCAACGTGAAAAAGATACTGGAAAGGCATGAAAAGTCGGAACACCACACGGGTTGTTGCCATGCTGCATCAAACTTTACTGCAATACAGAATGGGGCATCTAAAGACATCGAGAGCACAATCAACTCTCAGTACAACTCCCTTGTAGAGAAAAATCGTAAAATTATGATGAGCATAGTTGATGCAATTATATTCTGTGGACGACAGAATATAGCTCTAAGGGGTCACCGCGAGGAGGAAGGGCGTGGAAACTTTCAGGCTCTTCTACACTATCAAGCAAAGCATGATGACATATTGCGGCAACACCTTCAGGATGCGGATCCCAGAACAAAATACACCTCTCCCTCGATTCAAAATGAGATAATCGATCTATGCGGACAATCAATCTCGGAGAAGCTGGTGCAAATGTGCAACACATCTGGAATATTTTCACTGATCGCAGATGAGGCTACGGACGCTGCTACCATGGAGCAGATGGCACTATGTGTCCGGTATCTAGAGAAAGGCGAAGTCAGAGAAGATTTCTTGGGATTTGCGGTATGCGCAAGTACGACTGGGGAGTCTCTAGCCAACGCCTTCCTGGACAACCTTACGAAATTGGGTAATATATTACACCTGGCAATTCGCTAACATGACGAATATCGTCAAGATTTTTTTCCAAATCCACGTTTGTGCCATTTGTGAAAAATCACTTGGGCATGAAACATTTGCCAATTTTGCCAAATGGTTTGTTTCAGGAGTGAATATCGACAACATGGTGGGTCAAGGCTACGATGGCGCCGGAAACATGTCGGGGAAACATAAGGGTGTGCAGGCGCGGATTCGGCAGATCATTCCAAACGCAGTGTACACACATTGCCGTGCCCACTGTTTGAACCTCGCCATCGTGCATGCATGTACAGAGAAATATGTCCGTAACATGATGTCGACGGTACAGACTATTGCCTTCGCTTTCAATTATTCCGCCAAGCGACTCCTCAGGTTTCAGGATACACTTGAGAACGACCCAATCAGCCGAGATGAAATGGAGGAGAAACAGAAGCTGCAGAACCTATGTGAAACGAGATGGGCAGCGAGGGCGAACTCTCTTCACACCTTCCTTAGTGCTTTCAGGTAGGTAATGACTATCCGGCACTGTGGTTAATCATAATCAAGTAGGGGCCTACCGTAGCCAATGATGTTACTTCACTACAATCACATGTTAACATACATTAGTTTAATAGGCCTACACTTCTTAAGATGTGTCATTTGGATAATCATTATACAGTCGAGTCTCGATTATTCGAAGATGGTGGAACTATTTCGCACTTCGGTGATTTGAGCTTGTAAAAGTAGAACCCACAGCCATGAAATAAGTACTGAAAGCAATAACACTGTTATAATATATTAAGACAATAAATTCGACAAATCGAGAATTCGAGTAATCAGATTTCGATTTATCGAGACTTAAATGTAGTAATATAACATTGCAGTGTTATTTAAAGAAAATATTGTTTATATATAAACTAAAACGGTATGTTGATGTTGGTAAATTTATTTACTTTGCAGAACTGTGGTCTCTTCCCTTGAGCAGTTGGCTGACGAGGGTGACACCAAAGCAGCCGGTCACAAGCTTGCCGTATTGACGTTTGACTTCATAATTACGCTGGTATCCGCCGTGCATATTCTAGCATCACTCGTCCAACTGTCAGAGATGTTGCAGTCGAAAACATGTGACCTTATTAGAGCAGCACGTGAGGCAAAGGTTGTACAGACAATGCTACAGGTAATAAAACGCGTTATAAATTAATACACTTGTAAGACTCAGTTTGAGGGCCGCGCCAAGATCGGGGATCGATTCTCAGATCGGGAACCGATTCTCAAATCAAGGGCTTATTTTGCAATTTAATTTCCATACTCTGGGGCTAATCGGTGCTTAGACGACCAGACGTATAGTGTAGATTTCGTGGCGTCATCTAACGTCTTATTGAATGTGTATAGAATAGTATACATAATATGTATCATTTATACAGTAAACAGTTGACATTTTCAAATCAATAGTTACGCTGTTAGTGATTGGACCAATTACTAACTGAACATAATGGTGTGCTTGCTGTGTTTCAGAATGAAAGAAACGACGAAACCGTATGGGCTGACCTCTATCAGAAAGCGGTTGACCTTGCAACTGATGTTGGTGTCCAGCCGTCTGTGCCGCGGAATGTAGGTCGCCAGCGTAACCGTCCAAACGCACCGGCTGACACCCCTTCTACATTCTGGAGGGTGAATATGTACCTGCCATTTATGGATCATCTGACTACGGAGCTTTCTGACAGATTGTTGCAGGCAAATGACCGCTATTTGGCACAACGACTAATTCCAGCCCAAGTAAGTTTGATTGTATACTGTAAAACATTTAAACATACAGTCGAAACTCGATCCTTCGCACGCATAAAGGGTGATTCAGCATTGTAAAATAGTTTCCACAACTTCGAATTTTCGAGCTATCATTGTATTAAATATATTATTCTGACACATTTGATGCAGTTTCCAATAAGAATGTGTGGTAAACACGTTTAATTTTAATTAACGCTTTCTTCCAAATGCTAATAAACGAGGAAATAATCTGAATATATGAATATATATGCAGAGGTGAAATGACAGGTTTTATTTGTATTGAAATAATTGTAGGAAACGGAGCATTTGCGCGTTATGAGCAAATGTTCCGTATTCAACAAAGTTTTCAGTTATCGTCAAAAGATGAGATACATAATATAACATTGCACATGTACCTGTTTTCCGGGATCCAGTTGATTCTTACAGAACTTTGCAATATTAAGAATAATTAGTATGAACATTTTCAAATGGGTTATAAATACATCGTTGTTTTGCAAAACGTCATTGTTCTTAGCAAATGGTCCAGCTGCCTTTAAAAGTGAAATACCACAATGACCCTTAATTGCCGCATTGAACGTTGCGATTAATATAATAGTATGGACTATGATTATGTTTTATTGTTCATACACATACTAATCGGGATATGGAAATCATACTATTTATGTTTGCCGATGCCGTGAAGTAATTGTAACGTGCGGATCGGCCAGCAGTACCCACCTAGTCAACGTCGCTTAGCTTCCATGTCAAGACAAAGCACCGAAAATCTTAGATCCCCAGCGAGGCTTGGTAAAAGCGTGTTATTATGTTACACTATTTGTTTCATTTATACAGGTACAACAGTCCAACTTGCCGGCAGCAGACTGTGTGGAGATCTATAGAGGTTTTCAGGCATGTCTCGACACAGACCAAGCCACCTTCGCAAGAGAGTGCTCGAAGTGGAAGACATGGTGGACCGATCCCGCACTGACCAATGACCGCCCGGAAGCACCAGCCTCCCTTAGTGAAAGTGAAAGTTTGGCCAACGAGATCCTGTACCCAAATGTCCGGCGCTGTCTTGCTATATTATTAGTAATGCCTGTGTCAACGGCCACCGCAGAGAGGTCCTTCTCTACTATGCGCAGAGTGAAAACCTACCTCAGAAGTACCATGGGTACCGAGCGCATGTCAGGATTGGGGCTGATGAACATTTATCGCGACATGCAGATCAGCTCGGAAAACATTGTTGACAAGTTTGCCGAAAAGAAACGCAGGCTTGCGTTTGTGTTTAAAGTTTAAACTTCGTAAAACTTTGTGTCTGCTGGCCTGTTAAAGAGTGGTCCATTGGAAACAATTTATGAATATCAGTTTTCAGACGATTAGTCATTTCACTCTATACACATTACCAACTGACGATGGGATACGAATCGTTGAATCGGACTCGATGCGTACTTGACGGAAACACAAGTTCTCAAAATTGGCGTGCCGCGAATGTGATCGGGTGTTTCCGCCAAGTACGACGAAAGTCCGATACACGATTTATCCCACCGTCAGTGAGTAATGTGTTTATTACATGTCTTTATTTTGTATCTAAGAGTTAAAAATACACTTTAGAACATAAACTTAGCCCGATCGTAAGCTGTTTCGTATTTTATCTGGTCGGATTTAGTTTTTCTTTAAGCAGATGGCATATCGGAAAGCTAATAACGCGTCAAAAGAATGGATGCCGTCATGCTTAGGTTCCGTTTTCCACACTAGAAAAAACAAGGGGGAATACCCGATATCAGAGAGAGGCATATAACAAAAGAAAAATATTAACATTTTTATAGCTTTTCATTGGTAATTGAGAATTTTTTCTCGTAAATATGTACCTCATAAATCTGTCTGATAGTTGCCAGAAATGCTCTAAAACGCATCTCCAGCGATGTAGAATTCAAAATTTTTCCGGGGGGGGGGGGGGGGGGGCATGCCCCCGAAACCCCCCTAGATAAATGGTGAGTACATTCAATTTTCGTCTAGCTACGCCCCTGGCACCCCCTATTCTGAAATCCTGGATCCGCCCCTGGTTTACATTAGTGTGAAAGTGAACACAATATTTACTGGAAAAAAATCCCACAGCTACTAATATGCCCTCGTTTTGTACACGGAGCCAAAGAACGAAAATAGTACAGGCGTACAAATAACTTGTCTGTTTTTGTACAATTTGACAGACGTGCTATTTTCACGAGTGACCGATGCTAATTTTAACCAATCACTGACGAGTGTACGATGTTCCTCATTCCTGCGATGTTTTGATTGACAACAGCTTATTTTTTTACTTTTATTTTTGTATTTATATTTTAATCATGCCACCGAAGAAAAAGAAGAAGGGAAAGGGGAAGAAGAAAGGAAAGAAGAAGGATGGTTAGTCCAGAAAATTTTCCTGTAGATAACACAACTGAACTTGGCTAAAACTGCCAAAGGCGCAGCAGGTTCATTCACATTTGTTTTCCTTCTGTCTGGTTTGGACCGACTTACATCGTGAAGTGATTAGTTCAATTTCAGAGAAAAAATCGTTAAAATTTCTCTTTAAAACCAATTTATCATTTTTCATGACAATTCAACCAATCTAAGATGAGAAACATTTCATGGCCTTAAAAGTTCATGTTCTATATATCCCGGCGATACCAGTTTTCACGCACTTAAGCTTCGTATGTTTTGCAAGCACCATTAAATGCTCATTAATTAAAATAAAATTGATAAACATTTAAGAAAATAACAAATGAACATTTGTGAAAAATACTAACCTTAACTGACTTGTTATATCGCCGATCGTTTAGTTTATTCGAAAGTACATGTCAACTGGAAGTTGTGTACTACGTCACCAGTTTTCACGCACTTGTTTAATGGCCGGTTCTGTCAAAGTCCGGTACCGTGTATCAATAGTTTTTTGCATATAATTATAACTTTTTTATACTTATACAGTATAAAAGTAATAGACTGTTATTTTGCCAATACTTATATAGTATAAAAGTAATAGCCTGTTATTTTGCCACATATATATGTACACATTCGGGCTACATTATTCCTCCTTACAGTGAGGGCATAAGAATGTGCCCCCCGCCCCCCTTCTAACAACCCTCTTGTCAGTGCAATAAATTAGGTGGACCCTGTGAGAACAAAAGTCACATTGAGCCCATTTGGTAAATACGAATGACACTGACTGTCTAACTGCATCTGGTGTAAACTTATGGCAAACACAACATTTTTCTTCTTCATTCGTTTCATCGTCAGTAGAAATGTCTTCTTCATCATCATTTAAGTTAATATGGGAAGGGCCAGGTTTGGACAGAGCAACTGGTCTGGCTCTCTTGGACTTGGTTGCCTTCTTGACGTTTATACATTGTCCTTTGTTCTTGTTGATAGTTTTCTTTACAACAACAGTGTTATGTTCATTTATTTTCTCAAGGATAGTTTCTTCAGTTATTGGTTTGCAACTGACAATGTAACTCAAGTATCTCCGTTTTTTTTACTGGTTCTTTGTCCCTCCTTATCTTGTTTTCTTTTATTTCAAGAAAGTTCTCTTGCAGCAAAGATGGCTCAGGCTGCACAGGGGAGTGATCAAGGCATTCTGGTCTGGGGTTTACACATGCTTCTTTCAATATAGTGGACGGGGTAAAGTGGGTCAACTGCATTGGGGTTGTAAGGGTAAATGCCAGCTTTTGCAAATGAGGACTGCAAGTTTTCTGGAGAGAGAGCTTTTGTATAAGCTTTGCATCCTAACATACAGATGTTATTTCTATTGATTACTTTACCACAATTTTCCCTCATGAACTTGTGTGAAACGGCATTGAAAATGTGCTCAAAAGGACCAAAGCAACCTACGTCCATTGGTTGGAGGATATAGCTAGTATGGGCAGGCAATACAAACAGAATGATATTTTCCCATTTAGCCAAGTCAAAAACATTTAGAGAAACATGGGACCTGTGCCCAGCATACATTAGGAGGACTGGATTGTCTGGGCTTCTGGAAGGTAAGTATTTCAGAAGGTGGTTCTCAAGGTATGCCCGAAATACTGATGAATTAGTCCAGCCAGATGATGTGACAGTGCCATCTGCTCCAGTTGTCTTTCCGTCCAAGAGCTCCTTTTGCATGCGCTCACCTGGAAAAATGAAAAAAGGTGGAATCTGCTGACCTTGAGCCTTACCACAGCCTATTACTGTGACTGTCGACCTGTTACTCGAAGTTATGGATGGTGGTTTGGTACCAATTTCAGTAACAATATTTGGTGGTTTATGCGTGGTTGAGAGACCTTTTTCATCAAAATTGTATATTCGTTCTGGTTTCTATGAAAGGTTATACTTTGTGAGGATTTTTAAAAGCTCGTCAAAATAAGTGACCACACATTCCTCAGATGTTGCTTTAGCCCTTTGTAGCTGCAGTCCCCTTGGCTTCAGCACCTTCAACTCTGGCCATCTTCCCATGAAATTAGTCAACCATTTGAGTCCAAGAGGGTGGCTAGTATCTCTGTATCCAAGACTGACAGCATACTCACTGGCTACATCAATGACCTCAGACCTGAAAAAAATGAAATAATATATAAAATCTAAAATCTAAAAGTCTTTAATTACAGTACTTATTAAATACAGAATATATCTATCTAAAATCTTACCGGGAATATCCATACCCAATGCTTGACATGAACTTAATGTGAGTTGAAATTCTTGCTTCTTCCTCCTGCATAAATAAAGGGTCAGGTCCCGACCTGCTGACTTCTGGATCCACCATCCCTGAAAGCCTGTTTCTTAATGTGGCTTCAGGGATCCCATACTCCCTGGCTGTCTTCCTAATTGACGACCCACTTTCTTTAATCTGCATATACGCATTTGTCATAGCAGCAGGGGAGTAAGGGCGGTATGGGCCACGTGAAAACTGAAAGAAAAACATAAAAATCCCAATAAAAATCATAAAAACTAGTGAGTATATTGTTGATATTTACATGAAATATGTCAATATTAGCGCCAAAAAGGTCACGTGATCCGTTTGACATATCGCGGGAGCAGACGTCAAATTATTTTTTTATTTCAGATCGTGCTGTTTTCTTTTCTTTTGTATGAAAGAATGAAAGCCATAAAAAAGTAATAAGAAAATGACTTGTTTTTAGGATAATGCAAATAAACCCCATATTTTACCTTGACTAGGCGTACTTTCCACATGTTTTTCTGACAGACGCTTCACTTTCGATTTCGTTGTTTCCAAAATGTAATGGCTGACGTCATTAAAACTTGCGTACTGCGAAAACCCGGATGTTTACAAAGTGCGTGAAAACTGGTGTGCGTGAAAACAGGTAATTCGACGATACTCGAACTCTGTATTATTGATGCATCTTTATTACCGACGTATTCCGAATGTTTCAACATGCAAATCAACTGAGAATGGCTTTGACCTGGATTTCTAAAAATTACTTGATTTTATGATAAATTTTTGTTTTAGAGGTTAGTTGTCCTTTACAAATTAAAAATTTATAAGTTGATATTGTAATGCATACACATCATAGATAAGTCAAACAAGTATGACGATAATACAGTGGTCCATGCTATATTTGATGTAATACCAGAAAAGATGGTGTGCATGCCTGATATCATAGGTGTAATGATTACTGACAGGAATGTTCTGGTATTCTGTGATGACAACAGATGTGATGTACAAAATTCGAAAGAAAAGCATACTTATACAACTGGTTATACCTTATTTTTACAGTGATTAAACTTACCTTGGGTTCCATTTCACTTAAATAGGTATTCACTTGTTGCTTTGTATTTATTTACTAACTTTTGGGTTCAACTATAATTTTTTCAAATAGGGAATCGTCGCTGAGGGTATAAGATGATGTATGCCTCACAACATCATGAAGCAGAATGTTCCAATGTTTATTTATTGTTAGACAGTATCAAATGGAAAAGTAAAATGTTTAATACTTCAGGAATTGCTAGATTTGTATCGAAACATATTGCATATAAATTGACTAATATGATTAATTCAATAATTGTCATCACCTGTCTGATTATTTCTTGAATGGAATACTGCTTAAATTGAAATATTGAGGACATTATGTTTATATCTATAATGATCATGATTTAGATATAATGATAACATCTATATACTTAGTAACATTTTAATTTAAAATACAGTAGGTTCAAGTTATTTATGTTTATGGTTTAGTACTTTTCAAGCAACATACACTGCATGAATCACTTTTGTGTGTGATATCTATGTCAAGTACGACAGACAAACAAAACCAAGTGTGTGTTTCTCACAAATATATTTGGAAAATGGTAAAAATGTTATTATATATAATTCCCCATATATAATTCTTTTAGATTAATATAGTCTAGACAAAAAATTAAAATAGAAATGTTTACAATTCTTTATATACTGTGTCAATTTGAGTAGACCTATGATCATAGGACATCATGAGAGGTTATCAAATTCAATATAATAAAGCTTTGACACAGTGGGGGTGACAGTTATTGAAGAAATGTTACTTTTAGAAATAAATGCACAAAAAATAAAATATTGGTTATTTTGACTCATGATTAATTAAATATCTTCTTACTTGTTATGACCATTAAAAGGTTTGAAGGATCGATAAATTCTGCAATATTGAAAGTGTTATGGTTGAACACTGCTAAGATGAACATTAGGAATGTTTTTCTGTTATTTGTCTGCTTATTATACAAAAGGAATAGTAGAATAGCTAAAAGTCAGAAAGGTGCTGGTCCAATGTACTTATATTAATCTACTGTTTATGTCACAAACTCAATTATCTTGAATAATTTAAAAAATAAGGAATTTCTGATTTGAATACTTATTTATGTAGTTAATTGTAAGATTTTTACAAACTCATTAAGTTGTTAATTCGAAACATTATTTTTTACAAAGAACAAAACTTATTTAATGTTAACCTATCACCTTCTTGACAATGAACAAAATATAGTCTTATCCATGAAAGGGGTGCATTTTAACCAGAATATGTACGGTATATAAACAGGGTTTGGTAATGTTACTTTTCAGCAAAATTTGCAGAATCCCAATTCCCCATTGAGTTTCCCTCTTTGAGACTATCAATTTGTAGGTGAGATCATTGAGTTTACATGTATCCATTTATACCTTTTTAACTGTTTAACGGTTTATAATCTATGTGGCAGTGTCATTCTAGAGTTGAAAATTGTGTTGTGCAAAAGCCATATAAGAAAATTTTGAACCATTTATACTTGTTGTATAGATAGTTTCCACATCAGTGAAAATCCCTTATCTTGGCAGCCATCTTTGATGGTAACTTCAAGGGATTTTCATATGAATTGTATAGAAGGGTAAATTTTATTTTCTTGTAATTTCTTCATTTGTGGTCCGGAAATAAAAAGCTTTACACCATTAGAAAACTTGAAATTCATATTTTTAGAATACAATATTTTTACAATTGATAAATGCACACAGAATTAATACACAGAAATAAATAAAACTATTGGCTTATACTTAAAACAAAATTAACAGTATATCGTTTTTGGTTGTATTTCTTTAACCTTTTAAACTATCAAAATATAGTTTTGATATTTAAAATACTTTTTAAAAGCTGTTAAATTTGATATAAAACTCAGTAAAATAGACTAAAAAATAAAAACACTGGTGAGTTTAATACAGCATTCCTGATTTTGGCCTGCAGTAGCTTCTGCCCACAAAGATGGCTGCCTTAAACTGTGTTATCAGTGCTTATGACATCACATGGAAACTATCTATTGTATATTTTATCGTTGTGTTCTGATTTGTGTTTCATTTCGATTAAATTGGATTATATCTTGTTTTCTTTTTGCTTTTGCTATGCCTGTATGAAAATAAGACACATCAGATGAATCAGAAAAGAAACCCCTCCAGATCTATTTCAAGATTTGGAGGGAAATGTAGCCTGTGAAAAGGGAAAAAATATTTTTTTAAAATTCAGAGTGAAATCCTTTAGCATGTACTTGCAATTTTACAGATCTATAAATTAAGAAATACTGAAATAATTTTTTAATCTTTTTTTTTTTTTGCATTCCAGAAGCAACATTAGAATTGGAAGACAAGTTCCAAAAGACTGTCAATGAGATCGAGGCACTCAAAGACCACCTTGGTAAATTTATTCAACTTTGTTAACTGTATTAGTCATTTGTTGCATTATTTTAGTATATGAAGTATCACATACAGAAGTTGCAATGTCCATCAGGGCATAGCTAGGCACTGTGTGATGTGTATGCATGGCCACCTGGAAAGGAAAGGTTTTGATATCGAGATAAAACTAGATATTAAATGAAATGTTGTGTTATAGACATTTGGATATTAAAGCAATTATTGTATTTAATAATGACATACGTCTTTATTTCCATTTCCAATGGTTTAGTGAAGAATTTTTTATTAAAGCATCTTAGTTGGTCTTCTATAGATGTTAAGATACCATATCATACAAAACTAGCAAATCATATATTGAAATCCTTCCTTTAGCTATACGCAAGGAGCTGTCGCGCAAGGCTCAGGGGTTCGGTGATGAGATGAAGTTTAAGATGAAGGAGGCAGAAAAAACCCTGGAGGAACATAAGATGGACCAAAAATCTATCAATGCAGGTAATGGATATCTTAATTTCTTACAGTTTACTCTTTACTGTTATATACTGCTGGTCAATTAAGAAAGATTCTCTCCATTATAATAACAGTGCAATAAAATTGACTATTTTAAGCTCTTTGTCATAATATACCATTGTTCTTAAAACTTATAACTATGTACTATGTACTCACATGCAGCCACATAAACCAAGCTCCAAAATGTGGAAAGTTTTATAGAATCTCACTACTATTAACCAAGATTAAGATTAAGAATTCTGAGTATAGCAAAACACTGAAAAATTACTGCAAGTCACATACATGCGTGAAATTGACTGCCACAGGTCTCTTGTTTAACAGTTGCAAGTGCTGCCACAACACCACATTGAATACCCATTCAGTCTTCGACAAAATCAAGTGGATGGTGGCCCCAGTCCACCAAAATCTCTGTCAGTCCATTAAATTTACAAGTTAAATAGATCAATGGTCCACCAAAATTTTTAGCCAAGTTAAACATTCAGTAAGTAAGTAAACTTTTTTCAAATTAGAGAATACAAATTTTTTAAGATTGAATATCAATTTGCATCGACCTTGTTTGTAGAAATAGTTACGTTATTCAATTTCAGACATGACACGCCAGTACAAAACTATGCAAACTGAAATGTTACTACGTATTCACAAGCTAGAAAGAGATCTTTTACAAACGAGGCAACAACTTGGTAAGTAAGGAAAGGATATTGACAGAGTTGGAGGTCATTGTGCAATGAAAAGACGTGTGCTCACAAGCTGTTCATGATGCATGTTTGCTGGTCTTTCCATCACAGAATGACTGAGAATGAGATCAGTATCCGAATTAAACACATCCCGAATGTAACATAGAGGCATAGCACAGGTTGAGGATGGCTTTGACAATGGTACAAAAAGGTAAAATTTTTCAATCTTTGAAGACATGAAGCTTACTGGTATACAATTTCCTTTACACAGAATTGTTACAGGTTCACTGTGTAGATATTTTTACACAGTTGTATCAGAATCAATAAAATTTATTTTGAAAATATGTCACATTTTTGCAACAACTTTATTCTTGCTTTGTATGCATAAGAATGATTACATCACTATCAAGCCAATAAGTGTAATGTTTTATGACTGCTGTATGAATACGATTTATCTTACAGCATGCTCATTTTAAAGAGCTTAAATTGCTTAAATATTTTAAAACATTGCTATGTTTTTAATCTACATTTCATTTAACAATTAAGTCTTTTGAAGAACAAAACAATCACATTTAATCTTGTGATTAAATAAAAAAATTCTATTAATAATTACGACACAACAATTTTTTTTTTAACAAAAATTAAAGCAAAAAATAAGATAAACAGTGGCTATATCAGTTTAAGCAGAAAATGTCTCTCTTTTTTTAAGTACAAAGTCATCATGCTGATAAAGTATGTGTCAATCGCCAGTGTCTAAAATATCAGTTTTAATGGATACTTTCCCTGGAATGGTAATGGCAAAATTTCTGATACTAGCTACAAAATAAAGAATGCAGAAAATTGAAATACAATAAAAATTATCATATATCAAGATATGTTTTAATGTATCAAAATGCTTACTTTTACTATGTGACTTTTTTTTAATGTATTTATTCATGCTATTATATAGAATGTGTTTTTTTTTTGTCTGTCAGATAAACTAATAAAAATGTTAAATGTTTATAAGTTTGAGTTCTGGAATGTTTGTGCATCTTTATTCTGTAGTAAGATATCTATTTTGTACAAAAATTCATTGGTCTGTGAATGATTGGCTTAAACAAAAGAAATCAGCGTACAGGCCAACTCTATGTATGCAGATCTATCTTAATTTTGGAAAGACCTGCCCACATGTACAGAAAGTCCTGCGCATATGTACAGAAAGACTTGCACACATGATTCCTTTGTCAAAGCAAGTTGGCACATTGGTGGTTCTAACCAGACATAAGTCTGGGGTCTTCCTCCACCAATAATTAATGGATGTCGCCAGTATGACAAATAATTCAATGTCATTGCAATGTAACAAAAAAACAAACAAAACAAAACAAATGTCAAAGCAAGTTGGTATGAGATATATAGACCTCTATCACACTAGGAAATAAATGTAGGTGTGTAATATTCAGTTAAATTTGCTAATAAACATCATCATCATAACCATAATCATTATCATTATTTAAAATTACATGCAAGAATTTTCAGTAATGATGATTTTCATATGTTGTTATATGTTCTTTAAAAAAATAAGCATATCTAATAATGATAAGAACATTTTCTTGAATACTCAAAACTTCGGTGTTTCTATTACACTGTTGATGTATCAACAATATTTACTGTCCCATTTCTTATTGATACTCAGATTCATGTATCAGTACACCTGCTTCCAAACTCAGATTAAATCATTTGTGATTTTCACAGATCTCACCAATGTTCTGGGTTGTTTAAACTGTTGATATTTTTATTTCAAATTTCCATCAATTATTGTTGATTAATTAAAGAAAAAGAAATATATCTAGTGTTAAATGGCACTGCCTGGCATTATCAAGAAACTAGAGGAAGTAGCTATTTCTTTTCTAGACTCAATGAGATTGATCAAGCCAATTCCCCCAACAAAGTGTTTAAAGTCAGCTTTATTGGATATATAATTTTTTAATTAATAATCATTATCTGGAGGCCTACATTATGAATAAACGGGACCTGGTAGCACAATTGGTAGAGCATCGGCTCCAGGTAAATCGTTAAAAATGGTAGTGGCATACCTCCCTTGCTAACGCTCAAGCAATGTATAAGGGTAGTTCCATGACTAGTTGGCCCAGTGTCATGATAATGTGACTGGATGTGGTATCATGCCAGGTGTTCACGGCATGCTATACACAGTGAAGGCAGCACTATATCTTCAAGTGGACACCTTCTCCAGACAACTAAAATACTGTTGCTGAGACGATAAACCCAACAAACAAACATGAATAAAATGGTATGAAATAACAATTTATCGTCAATGTTTTAGTTTTGATATAGCATTCTAAAATCTCTTACCAACTAAAGCTATTATATAAGTCAATACTGAACCATACTGTTAACTTATGTATTGTGTCCTTTTATAGCAACAACAGAGGCAGACTTAAAGCAAACAAAGGAAGAGAAAGAGCGTATCACCCGTGAGAAGGATGAAGAAATTGATAACCTCAACCTCAAGATAGCTGGAATGGAGAAGGATTATGAAAAAATACTTGATGTAAGTTTCAGGCTTGTATTGGTGTATTGTGGGATATGGTGATTCTCTTAATAATGGTGTTTACTAGGTTCTACCAAGAAGCTGAGATTTATTAAGGAATGCTGTAGTTCAGTATACATGAATTTCCTACTATGAAGCAATATAAGAATAACTTGTTTTCCAATTAAATGTGGTATCCAAAGTTTGATATTTTTTTTTTATATAACAATCAAATTATTATTGTTGTGTGAAAAGATCCCATAAAATGCTGTTTATGGATGTGTCTGTTAAAAAATGAAGCACAACACCCCTCTTACCATTATGGGCAATATATTTCTTATCAAAACACTGCACAGTAAGTTAATTTTAAACTAAGAAAACCAAGTGTCCCATTAGTTTTGAGATCACATCATATCATCATCTGGGTTATCCACTCTGCCGTCAATATTTATATTTAGCAGGAGTCTGCATTATGCTTTATTAAAGATTAGGAAAGAAAGAACACTAAAAGTGTTTTATTTACATGATTTATTCTGTCTAACAATTAGGGTAGTGGTCAATGAAGTCTTAAATTAGACATAAGTATGAGTTTATGCTCAAATACTCCCAAATTATTCAAACATGGTAAGATAATGTTACATGTATTTGATATAATCAAACTGTTGGATACCCCCTTTAAACCTACAGAACTACATGTATATTGCTAAGATTGGATTATTTGTTTAAAAAAAACATCTGACAACAAAAAACGGCAAACATACAACAAAAAAGATTTTGTAGAGACAAAAATTGTTTTATAATTAACTCTTGAAAAAGAAAATTTGAGGGAGAGCGTTTAAAGAAAAAAATATGAATTATATTAAGTGGACCTTTAAAGAATCTTGATTAAACTTTTCTTTATCTGGTAGCATCGATGGTCTATTGGTGTTGCAATGGCTGCAAGTTAAAATAGCCCTAAGTTATAGATTTCTCCCAGTAGTTGCAATTTTGTATAGATGTCTCCCTGAAAGTTACTGTTTAGTACAGATTACTCCCAGTAGTTACTATTTAGTACAGATTACTCCCAGTAGTTACTATTTAGTACAGATTACTCCCAGTAGTTACTGTTTAGTACAGATTACTCCCAGTAGTTACTATTTAGTACAGATTACTCCCAGTAGTTACTATTTAGTACAGATTACTCCCAGTAGTTACTATTTAGTACAGATTACTCCCAGTAGTTACTATTTAGTACAGATTACTCCCAGTAGTTACTATTTAGTACAGATTACTCCCAGTAGTTACTATTTAGTACAGATTACTCCCAGTAGTTACTATTTAGTACAGATTACTCCCAGTAGTTACTATTTAGTACAGAAGACTCCTAGTAGTTACTATTTAGTACAGATGACTCCTAGTAGTTACTATTTAGTACAGATTACTTCCAGTAGTTACTATTTAGTACAGATTACTCCCAGTAGTTACTATTATAGTACAGATTCCTAGTAGTTACTATTTAGTACAGATGACTCCTAGTAGTTACTATTTAGTAAAGATTACTCCCAGTAGTTACTATTTAGTACAGATTACTCCCAGTAGTTACTATTTATTACAGATTACTCCCAGTAGTTACTATTTAGTACAGATTACTCCCAGTAGTTACTATTTAGTACAGATTACTCCCAGTAGTTACTATTTATTACAGATTACTCCCAATAGTTACTATTTAGTACAGATTACTCCCAGTAGTTACTATTTAGTACAGATGACTTCCAGTAGTAACTATTTAGTACAGATCACTCCCAGTAGTTACTATTTATTACAGATTACTCCCAATAGTTACTATTTAGTCCAGATTACTCCCAGTAGTTACTATTTAGTACAGATTGCTCCCTGTATTTACTATGTAGTACAGGATGCTCCCAGTAGTTACTATTTAGTACAGATTACTCCCAGTAGTTACTATTTAGTACAGATCACTCCCAGTTGTTACTATTTAGTACAGATCACTCCCAGTAGTTACTATTTAGTACAGATTGCTCCCAGTAGTTACTATTTAGTACAGATCACTCCCAGTAGTTACTATTTAGTACAGATGACTCCCAGTAGTTACTATTTATTACAGATTACTCCCAATAGTTACTATTTAGTACAGATCACTACCAGTTGTTACTATTTAGTACAGATCACTCCCAGTAGTTACTATTTAGTACAGATTGCTCCCAGTAGTTACTATTTAGTACAGATTACTCCTAGTAGTTACTATTTAGTACAGATCACTCCCAGTAGTTACTATTTAGTACAGATCACTCCCAGTAGTTACTATTTAGTACAGATGACTCCCAGTAGTTACTATTTATTACAGATTACTCCCAATAGTTACTATTTAGTACAGATTACTTCCAGTGGTTACTATTTAGTACAGATTACTCCCAGTAGTTACTATTTAGTACAGATTACTCCCAGTAGTTACTATTTAGTACAGATTACTCCCAGTAGTTACTATTTAGTACAGATCACTCCCAGTAGTTACTATTTAGTACAGATTGCTCCCTGTAGTTACTATGTAGTACAGGATGCTCCCAGTAGTTACTATTTAGTACAGATTACTCCCAGTAGTTACTATTTAGTACAGATTACTCCCAGTAGTTACTATTTAGTACAGATTACTCCCAGTAGTTACTATTTAGTACCGATCACTCCCAGTAGTTACTATTTAGTACAGATTGCTCCCTGTAGTTACTATGTAGTACACGATGCTCCCAGTAGTTACTATTTAGTACAGATTACTCCCAGTAGTTACTGTTTAGTACAGATCACTCCCAGTAGTTACTATTTAGTACAGATCACTCCCAGTAGTTACTATTTAGTACAGATCACTCCCAGTAGTTACTATTTAGTACAGATCACTCCCAGTACTTACTATTTAGTACAGATCACTCCCAGTAGTTACTATTTAGAACAGATCACTCCCAGTAGTTACTATTTAGTACAGATCACTCCCAGTAGTTACTATTTAGTACAGATTACTCCTAGTAGTTACTATTTAGTACAGATTACTCCCAGTAGTTACTATTTAGTACAGATGACTCCTAGTAGTTACTATTTAGTACAGATCACTCCCAGTAGTTACTATTTAGTACAGATCACTCCCAGTGGTTACTATTTAGTACAGATCACTCCTAGTAGTTACTATTTAGTACAGATTACTCCTAGTAGTTACTATTTAGTACAGATTACTCCCAGTAGTTACTATTTAGTACAGATCACTCCTAGTAGTTACTTTTTAGTACAGATCACTCCCAGTAGTTACTATTTAGTACAGATCACTCCCAGTAGTTACTATTTAGTACAGATCACTCCCAGTAGTTACTATTTAGTACAGATTACTCCTAGTAGTTACTATTTAGTACAGATTGCTCCCAGTAGTTACTATTTAGTACAGATTACTCCTAGTAGTTACTATTTAGTACAGATCACTCCCAGTAGTTCCTATTTAGTACAGATCACTCCCAGTAGTTACTATTTAGTACAGATCACTCCCAGTAGTTACTATTTAGTACAGATTACTCCTAGTAGTTACTATTTAGTACGGGATGCTCCCTGTAGTTAATATTTAGTACAGATTGCTCCCTGTAGTTACTATTTAGTACAGATCACTTCCATTAGTTACTTTTTAGTACAGGATGCTCCCAGTAGTTACTATTTAGTACAGATTAATCCTAGTAGTTACTATTTAGTACAGGATGCTCCCTTTAGTTAATATTTAGTACAGATTGCTCCCAGTAGTTACTATTTAGTACATATTACTCCCAGTAGTTACTATTTAGTACAGATCACTCTCAGTAGTTACTATTTATTACAGATTACTCCCAGTAGTTACTATTTAGTACAGATTGCTCCCTGTAGTTACTATTTAGTACAGATTGCTCCCAGTAGTTACTATTTAGTACAGATTGCTCCCTGTAGTTACTATTTAGTACAGATTGCTCCCTGTAGTTACCATTTAGTACAGATATCTCCCAGTAGTAAATATTTAGTACAGATTACTCCCAGTAGTTACTATTTAGTACAGATCACTCCTAGTAGTTACTATTTAGTACAGATTACTCCCAGTAGTTACTATTTAGTACAGATTGCTCCCAGTAGTAACTGTTTAGTACAGGATGCTCCCTGTAGTTAATATTTAGTACAGATTGCTCCCTGTAGTTACTATTTAGTACAGATCACTTCCATTAGTTACTTTTTAGTACAGGATGCTCCCAGTAGTTACTATTTAGTACAGATTAATCCTAGTAGTTACTATTTGGTACAGGATGCTCCCTTTAGTTAATATTTAGTACAGATTGCTCCCAGTAGTTACTATTTAGTACAGATCACTCTCAGTAGTTACTATTTATTACAGATTACTCCCAGTAGTTACTATTTAGTACAGATTGCTCCCTGTAGTTACTATTTAGTACAGATTGCTCCCAGTAGTTACTATTTAGTACAGATTGCTCCCTGTAGTTACTATTTAGTACAGATTGCTCCCTGTAGTTACCATTTAGTACAGATATCTCCCAGTAGTAAATATTTAGTACAGATTACTCCCAGTAGTTACTATTTAGTACAGATCACTCCTAGTAGTTACTATTTAGTACAGATTACTCCCAGTAGTTACTATTTAGTACAGATTGCTCCCAGTAGTAACTGTTTAGTACAGGATGCTCCCTGTAGTTAATATTTAGTACAGATTGCTCCCTGTAGTTACTATTTAGTACAGATCACTTCCATTAGTTACTTTTTAGTACAGGATGCTCCCAGTAGTTACTATTTAGTACAGATTAATCCTAGTAGTTACTATTTGGTACAGGATGCTCCCTTTAGTTAATATTTAGTACAGATTGCTCCCAGTAGTTACTATTTAGTACAGATCACTTCCATTAGTTACTTTTTATTACAGATTACTCCCAGTAGTTACTATTTAGTACAGATTGCTCCCTGTAGTTACTATTTAGTACAGATTGCTCCTAGTAGTTACTATTTAGTACAGATATCTCCCAGTAGTAACTATTTAGTACAGATTACTCCCATTAGTTACTATTTAGTACAGATTTCTCCCTGTAGTTACTATTTAGTACAGATCTCTCCCAGTAGTTCCTATTTAGTACAGATGACTACTAGTAGTTACTATTTAGTACAGATTACTCCCATTAGTTACTATTTAGTACAGATCACTCCCAGTAGTTCCTATTTAGTACAGAACACTCCCAGTAGTTACTATTTAGTACAGATCACTCCCAGTAGTTACTATTTAGTACAGATTACTCCTAGTAGTTACTATTTAGTACAGGATGCTCCCTGTAGTTAATATTTAGTACAGATTGCTCCCTGTAGTTACTATTTAGTACAGATCACTTCCATTAGTTACTTTTTAGTACAGGATGCTCCCAGTAGTTACTATTTAGTACAGATTAATCCTAGTAGTTACTATTTAGTGCAGGATGCTCCCTGTAGTTAATATTTAGTACAGATTACTCCCAGTAGTTACTATTTAGTACAAATTACTCCCAGTAGTTACTATTTAGTACAGGATGCTCCCAGTAGTTACTATTTAGTACAGATTACTCCTAGTAGTTACTATTTAGTACAGATTGATCCCTGTAGTTACTATTTAGTACAGGATGCTCCCAGTAGTTACTATTTAGTACAGATTACTCCTAGTAGTTACTTTTTAGTACAGGATGCTCCCTTTAGTTAATATTTAGTACAGATTGCTCCCAGTAGTTACTATTTAGTACATATTACTCCCAGTAGTTACTATTTAGTACAGATCACTCCCAGTAGTTACTATTTATTACAGATTACTCCCAGTAGTTACTATTTAGTACAGATTTCTCCCTGTAGTTACTATTTAGTACAGATTGCTCCCAGTAGTTACTATTTAGTACAGATTGCTCCCTGTAGTTACTATTTAGTACAGATTGCTCCCAGTAGTTACTATTTAGTACAGATTGCTCCCTGTAGTTACCATTTAGTACAGATATCTCCCAGTAGTTACTATTTAGTACAGATTGCTCCAATTAGTTACTATTTAGTACAGATCACTCCCAGTAGTTACTATTTAGTACAGATTGCTCCCTGTAGTCACTATTTAGTACAGATTGCTCCCTGTAGTTACTATTTAGTACAGATTGCTCCCAGTAGTTACTATTTAGTACAGATTGCTCCCAGTAGTTACTATTTAGTACAGATCACTCCCAGTAGTTACTATTTAGTACAGATTACTCCTAGTAGTTACTATTTAGTACAGATTGCTCCCAGTAGTTACTTTTTAGTACAGATTACTCCTAGTAGTTACTATTTAGTACAGATCACTCCCAGTAGTTCCTATTTAGTACAGATCACTCCCAGTAGTTACTATTTAGTACAGATTACTCCTAGTAGTTACTATTTAGTACAGATTGCTCCCAGTAGTTACTTTTTAGTACAGATTACTCCTAGTAGTTACTATTTAGTACAGATCACTCCCAGTAGTTCCTATTTAGTACAGATCACTCCCAGTAGTTACTATTTAGTACAGATCACTCCCAGTAGTTACTATTTAGTACAGATTACTCCTAGTAGTTACTATTTAGTACAGGATGCTCCCTGTAGTTAATATTTAGTACAGATTGCTCCCTGTAGTTACTATTTAGTACAGATCACTTCCATTAGTTACTATTTAGTACAGGATGCTCCCAGTAGTTACTATTTAGTACAGATTAATCCTAGTAGTTACTATTTAGTACAGGATGCTCCCTGTAGTTAATATTTAGTACAGATTACTCCCAGTAGTTACTATTTAGTACAGGATGCTCCCAGTAGTTACTATTTAGTACAGATCACTCCCAGTAGTTACTATTTAGTACAGATTACTCCTAGTAGTTACTATTTAGTACAGGATGCTCCCTGTAGTTAATATTTAGTACAGATTGCTCCCTGTAGTTACTATTTAGTACAGATCACTTCCATTAGTTACTATTTAGTACAGGATGCTCCCAGTAGTTACTATTTAGTACAGATTAATCCTAGTAGTTACTATTTAGTACAGGATGCTCCCTGTAGTTAATATTTAGTACAAATTACTCCCAGTAGTTACTATTTAGTACAGGATGCTCCCAGTAGTTACTATTTAGTACAGATTACTCATAGTAGTTACTATTTAGTACAGATTGCTCCCTGTAGTTACTATTTAGTACAGGATGCTCCCAGTAGTTACTATTTAGTACAGATTACTCCTAGTAGTTACTATTTAGTACAGGATGCTCCCTTTAGTTAATATTTAGTACAGATTGCTCCCAGTAGTTACTATTTAGTACATATTACTCCCAGTAGTTACTATTTAGTACAGATCACTCCCAGTAGTTACTATTTGTTACAGATTACTCCCAGTAGTTACTATTTAGTACAGATTGCTCCCTGTAGTTACTATTTAGTACAGATCACTCCCAGTAGTTACTATTTAGTACAGATTGCTCCCTGTAGTTACTATTTAGTACAGATTGCTCCCAGTAGTTACTATTTAGTACAGATTGCTCCCTGTAGTTACCATTTAGTACAGATATCTCCCAGTAGTTACTATTTAGTACAGATTACTCCTAGTAGTTACTATTTAGTACAGATTACTCCTAGTAGTTACTATTTAGTACAGATCACTCCCAGTAGTAACTATTTAGTACAGGATGCTCCCTTTAGTTAATATTTAGTACAGATTGCTGCCAGTATTTACTATTTAGTACATATTACTCCCAGTAGTTACTATTTAGTACAGATCACTCCCAGTGGTTACTATTTATTACAGATTACTCCCAGTAGTTAATATTTAGTCCAGATTACTCCCAGTAGTTACTATTTAGTACAGATTACTCCCAGTAGTTACTATTTAGTCCAGATTACTCCCAGTAGTTACTATTTAGTACAGATTACTCCTAGTAGTTACTATTTAGTACAGATCACTCCCAGTAGTAACTATTTAGTACAGGATGCTCCCTTTAGTTAATATTTAGTACAGATTACTCCCAGTAGTTACTATTTAGTACATATTACTCCCAGTAGTTACTATTTAGTACAGATCACTCCCAGTGGTTACTATTTATTACAGATTACTCCCAGTAGTTAATATTTAGTCCAGATTACTCCCAGTAGTTACTATTTAGTACAGATTACTCCCAGTAGTTACTATTTAGTACAGATTACTCCCAGTAGTTACTATTTAGTCCAGATTACTCCCAGTAGTTACTGTTTAGTACAGATTACTCCCAGTAGTTACTATTTAGTACAGATCACTCCCAGTAGTTACTATTTATTACAGATTACTCCCAGTAGTTACTATTTAGTACAGATTACTCCCAGTAGTTACTATTTAGTACAGATTGCTCCCTGTAGTTACTATTTAGTACAGATCACTCCCAGTAGTAACTATTTAGTACAGATTACTCCCATTAGTTACTTTTTAGTACAGATTACTCCCAGTAGTTACTATTTAGTACAGATTGCTCCCTGTAGTTACTATTTAGTACAGATCACTCCCAGTAGTAACTATTTAGTACAGATTACTCCCATTAGTTACTATTTAGTACAGATTGCTCCCATTAGTTACTATTTAGTACAGATTACTCCCAGTAGTTCCTATTTAGTACAGATTGCTCCCTGTAGTTACTATTTAGTACAGATCACTCCCAGTAGTAACTATTTATTACAGATTACTCCCAGTAGTTACTATTTAGTACAGATTGCTCCCTGTAGTCACTATTTAGTACAGATTGCTCCCTGTAGTTACTATTTAGTACAGATTACTCCCAGTAGTTACTATTTAGTACAGATTGCTCCCTGTAGTTACTATTTAGTACAGATCACTCCCAGTAGTAACTATTTAGTACAGATTACTCCCATTAGTTACTATTTAGTACAGATTGCTCCCATTAGTTACTATTTAGTACAGATTACTCCCCGTAGTTACTATTTAGTACAGATTGCTCCCTGTAATTACTATTTAGTACAGATCACTCCCAGTAGTAACTATTTATTACAGATTACTCCCAGTAGTTACTATTTAGTACAGATTGCTCCCTGTAGTCACTATTTAGTACAGATTGTTCCCTGTAGTTACTATTTAGTACAGATCTCTCCCAGTAGTTCCTATTTAGTACAGATGACTACTAGTAGTTACTATTTAGTACAGATTACTCCCATTAGTTACTATTTAGTACAGATCACTCCCAGTAGTTACTATTTAGTACAGATTGCTCCCTGTAGTCACTATTTAGTACAGATCACTCCCAGTAGTTACTATTTAGTACAGATCACTCCCAGTAGTTACTATTTAGTACAGATGACTCCTAGTAGTTACTATTTAGTACAGATCACTCCCAGTAGTTCCTATTCAGTACAGATTACTCTCAGTAGTTCCTATTTAGTACAGATGACTCCTAGTAGTTACTATTTAGTACAGATCACTCCCAGTAGCTACTATTTAGTACAGATTACTCCCAGTAGTTACTATTTAGTACAGATGACTCCTAGTAGTTACTATTTAGTACAGATGACTCCCAGTAGTTACTATTTAGTACAGATTACTCCCAGTGGTTACTATTTAGTACAGATTACACCCAGTAGTTACTAATTAGTACAGATTACTCCCAGTAGTTCCTATTTAGTACAGATGAGTCCTAGTAGTTACTATTTAGTACAGATGACTCCTAGTAGTTACTATTTAGTACAGATTACTTCTAGTAATTACTATTTATTACAGATTACTCCCAGTAGTTCCTATTTAGTACAGATTACTCCCAGTAGTTACTATTTAGTACAGATCACTCCCAGTAGTTACTGTTTAGTACAGATGACTCCTAGTAGTTACTATTTAGTACAGATCACTCCCAGTAGTTACTATTTAGTACAGATGACTCCTAGTAGTTACTATTTAGTACAGATTACTCCCAGTAGTTCCTATTTTGTACAGATGACTCCTAGTAGTTACTATTTAGTACAGATTACTCCCAGTAGTTACTATTTACTACTATTTAGTACAGATTACTCCCAGTAGTTACTATTTACTACTATTTAGTACAGATTACTCCCAGTAGTTACTATTTAGTACAGATTTTCCCCCGTAGTTCCAATTTTGTATAGATGTCTCCCTGGTAGTTACTTTTTAGCTATCAACAGTGTACTTGTTCAAATAGAAGGTGGATATTTGGGACAAACTTCGAAATAAGGGGCCTTATTGTGTAATTGTGAAAATCAACAATTTAAACAGTCGTAAGCCCTATAAACAATACACAAACATCTGTTGATTATATATATATATATTGTATACCAATATTATATGAAAGCTTTAAAAGTGTTATTGGACGGTTTGGATTCAAAGATTTTTTCTCAAATTACCAAATCGGTCATTGTTACCTGAAAAGGTACTGCAAACTGCTGCTCATTGATACCCTAGATCTTTGTGAACAGCGAAGCATAAATCCACACTCATCATTGCAAGGTATTTCCTAACTGGGCCACGCTGCAGAGATAGCTATTTTTAAACTAAGAAAACCATGTGACAGCTTACTTTTGAGAATGAGTTTTATTGTTATCCGTGTAGTCTGCTCCATATCTATTTTAAGCAGAGAAGACTATTGTACTTATTTATAGATTTGGACAGAATGAATATTTAGAGTGCTTTTTATCTCAGTATATAGTAGCTTACAATATAGGTAGTGTTCAGAATCGTCTAAATTCACCAATACAATGTAAAAATATTATTACATGCATTTGATGTAAGCAAACTGTCAGAAACCACCTTTAAATTTTCCATGATGAAGTGTTCTTACTGTCATATTTCTTGCAGGAGACCCTTGATAGTTTAATCAGCAAGATTGACGCAGCTAAAGACAAATGGGAGGAAAAGGCCACATTGGTTCAAGTCAACAACAAACATGTATTGATGGAGTTTGGACTCAATCCTTTAGAACTGTAGCCAGGAGGCCTAGTTTAAACCATTGTTTTAAAAAGGCTTGTCCATTCTCTGCTACCTTAAACTTTGGGGTCTATCTTCTAAAGCTGTTGCTAAAAGGGGTTGCTTTTAAAAAACATTTTGTTTAAAAAATAGACCAATACTGCTACTTAACAGTTTGGGTTTTATCATTTAGAGAGTAGTTTTAAGATTTTTTTAACCTAGTGTTAAGATAAGGGAAGGCCTAAAATGGCTGCTTTTGGAATAGAAGTTTATTCTTTATAGGTGTAGCCAAAAGTATATTTTTTCAAAACCAGTCTGTTTTAAGGGACACTTAGTGGGGATGGGGGTCATGAAAAGTCTTTAGACCTGTTTACTGTCTAAAAACTATTAAGTTAAATTAAATATATTTAAATAAAAGTCACCGAGCATCAGTTAGGATATATATTACTGTCAAACAATGCAACTAGGCTTTTCATGAAATTTTTAAGTGAGCCAGGAAATTCAATAAGTGAATTTTACAATTAGGACATAAGCAAAATGCCTGATTTATTTTTGAAATAAATGTTATTACAAGAAATCAGCTCCTCTTTTTAACTTAATCCAAAACTACACTCCCTTTCTGTAATCCTCAATCTCTAAGGCATACTTCATGTGGTAGCATTTTTAACAGAAAAATAAGCAGGAAACATTCCATCTCAATTTGGAACTAGGGTCATCTTGATACCACATTTAAAATAAATGTAATCTTCAATCAGTGGCACAGCTGTACCTGGATATAAAGGGTACATCACTATCATAAAACTGGGGCCATAAAATGCTATCATGTACTTATTTAACTGTCATTGTGATATACTTTGTTTCCCTGATCAAATTCATAGCGGTTGTAAAAGTAATATTATTTGTATGATATAATATTTTAAAATAATGTCCCATATTATGTAAAAGTCGTATCAGCAATTTTCTTTTTTCTTTCTTTTTTTTGCACTCATTTACAGTATGTTGTGATTATTTTAATTCATTAAGGAGAAATTGTGATTGTGAGTGGATTTGTTTCTTAATAAAAATACATAATTAAAGCCCATTTTTATTCATTTTTGCCATGTTTATCATGGTGTTACTAGCAAGTTAAACTCTGAAAGTATTCCTTTTTTGTATGAAAGGAGTTACTTCCCTTCAATATGGCCATGTATCAATATAATAGCAAAACACATTGTGTATTGTCAGAAAAAAATTAAAAATATTATCGCTACAAAAACGTGCATCATTTGTATTATATAATATCATACCAGTGTATGAATATGAATCAATAACAAAGAGAATGCAATGTTAAGTCATTTATTTTTTTTCTTGCTTGAAAAAACGGTTTGACCGGCATATTAATATATATAATAAACATATACAACTTAACATTAAGAAACAAATAACAAACACTTTCCTTAAACCATGCAAAACGACAATAAACTAATGGCTGATTTGAATATTTTTTCGTTAAAGATATTTTACAGGTATGTTGCAAGCAGATATAATTGAAAGAAATTAATACACTCGCTCAAAACCTCCCTAAATTACAATTTCATGAAGTTAATGTCTATGACTCGTAGAACTCAATAAAGGAGTCAGAGGCCTTAATTGGCTCCACCTTCTCCTCCTCGCCTCCCTCCCCTCCTCGACCCTTGGGCCCCATCTCGGACACAATTCTCCTCACTCTGTTATCAAACGCCCTCTCCTCCGCCTCTCTCTTCTTCTTCCGCTTGCTCTGCCTCTGATTTTCAATTTCTTTCAGGTTTTCCTCCAGTTTGTCATCTTTGATGGCGATGGCTTTCTTGTTCCTTTCTTTCTTTGCCCGTTCTGCCTTCTCCTGACGTTCCTTGCAACGGGCCCTGCGAAAGGACAATATGAAAATCAGGAATTCTTATGTAACAGTAGAGTTTCCGCGGACCTGTATTATTTGCTTAATTTTTTTGTATTAAAATAGGGGTTTGTGGTTCCCTCAAAAGAGGAGTTGTTTTGGACCCGATCAAAGGTACATGTAGTCAACGCAATGTGATTACTAGAAAAAGCTAGGATGTGAGACATCCAAGGCGCCGTAGGGAGCATGCGTTTTAAAGAAGAAGAATCTATCCCAGAAAATAAACCACTCTCTTACACTGTCGATTAATTACGTAAACATTCGATAGTAACGAACCATAACTCTGGTGCGAAGTAGAGTATTTGCTATTTTGTTTTCCTTGTTCTCTGCTACATCTGTATTTCCAAGTATTGCTAACATCGGTTACTTTCGTTAAACAATAGTTCGCCAAACAGGTACGAATTCCTATAAATGCCATCTGCTTTATTATAAGTTGCAAGCTACACATTGTTGCAAACTACAATGTTAAAAAAATAACCCGAAATACTCAGTTCTTTTCTCTGAAAAAGGTCTCAGAAAATCTGCGATTTCCTGTTTTTGACATTACACTATCGTCCCAATAAAAATGCATTCTATAAGAGGCAACGATTTCCAGAGCGGCTCCGATGACTACCTTTTAGTGGATTCCTCCGCGCCCATCCGGGACACCTGGAGGAGTCGGTCCTGTCGCCGCTCCTCCGCCTCCATGGCCTTCTTCCGGAGTCGTTCTAGAGCCTAATACACACCAGCACATATTGAACGAGGAATGGTGATAAATATTACTGCATAGTCGATGACGATTGTTTCAATGTATCGTAACAATGTGGCTTTACAAAGATTTTATCAACTTTGTTGCTTTTTAATACGTAGCCATTAAGCTGGAAAACAGTTTTAAAAGACTATGCAATTTAAAAAAAAATATCAAATAGTTAAAACATTAGTGCAGGCATAAAGACAGATCACGAGTTTTTGTGTTGTTGTTTTTTAATCATAAATTTCAGAATTCAGACATCATGCGCTTCAAGATGATGCAGAACGTACTATGTTTCTATTAAATCAAAGTTGCATCTAATGTTTTATCTTCTAGATGTTACACGTAATAAATGAATATATTAAATACACACACCCGCACACACAACACACAAACACACACACGCACACACCAGCACACACACACACGCACACCGGCATACACAAAACACACACACACACAGACAAAAAAAAATAAAAAAAAAACACTACAAAGAAATATAAAAATATGCGTACACTTTCTGAACGCTTTTCCACAGGGAGTAAGCCGGCCGGTACTCGCTTCTTGCTGGGTTTGATTTCCAGCATGAAGCCGACTCCGCCTGACGTCTGCTTCTCTGAAAACGAAATATAATCACTGATTAAAACATAGAATAATGGCCGAATCCAAAAATGGCAATGTATTATATTGTAACAGGAACTTTCATGTACGCCTGTATAATCCATGTTAACAAATAATAAAGTCAAGAATAAAGATTCTGCTTATTTTATTTCATTATTTCTTTTACAATTTTGGTAGATCTAATCTAATCTTTTTACCAACAACTAAATTTAGTAAAGAAAGAAAGAAGCAGAGATGTTAGTGAAGAAGATGGTCAGCCTGGTTGACAAGAAGGCAAGGAACTCCCCTTTAGGGTCAGTTAGACTGACCAAGAGTGGGCAAAACAGACAGCTTATATAGGCATAATTCCCGAAAGTTACAGGTATCGCACTTTGCATGAGAAATTGTGACGGAATATATATAAATATTTTTTTATTGTTATATTGATTTTAATTTATAAATCATAACCATGATGATGATCATCATCACTCAAATTTGATTATTCAATACAAAAATATAAGGTGTGGATAATTAAATATAAGTAATAATCATCATCATAATTGTGATTTATAACTTTATATAACATTTTGAGATAAACATACCATTTTTAGTGACCATTTGCCTTTCAAGTTTTGCTGCTTCTTTCTCACTTCTCTTCTGTCTCTTCTTTTCTCGTCGTCGTTCCTTTCTTTTAATCCACCACTTTGTTACTTCGAAACAACCCATATTTGTGTGACAATAATGGACTGACGGGGTTTTATGTTAATAATCAAAAAGCTGTGTTTACAAGTCTTTGTATGAGCAAATTTGTCATAGCAATATGACATCACAACGTCACGTCAAAACGTCATGTTAAAATATCACGTCATGACGACATAGCAAAGACATCGCGTTTTAATGTGTGTTTTTGTTTATCATCATTATCATCATCTTCTTCATCATCATCATCATCATCATGACGGCGACGACGAGGACGATTGATGATGAGGAGGAGGAGGTGGATGACGGGAACAACGACGACGCTGACGAGTGATGATGATGATGATGATGTTGATGATGATGATGATGTTGATGATGGTACTGTTGATGATGTTGGTGGTGATGATGACGATAATGATGATAATGGTGGTTGTGACGGTGTTGTTGTTGATGATGATGATGATGATAATGATGATGATGATGATGATGATGATGATGATGAAAGAGTAGCAGCAGCAGCAGAACAGCGAGACTTATCGTAGACATTTCGATATGAAGCTTCTACAAATACAATCAAATTCCCATATCAACAAGCGCATTGTTCCGATGTTGGTTATATTGACAAGCCATTGATTTTCAACCTTTATTCAGTTTACGGTAAGTTATCTTGTGCGACAGTTCCATATCAGGGTGGATGGAGCTCATGTTTTATACATCTATCGACCACAACGCATGATAGGGCGCCCAGCATCATTAGGTAACGTTAGTTTAACACGATATGTGTAAAATCTGTGTCTAGCGAGTGACAGATGCAGGCAACTTTGGAGGAATGGGGATCTGCCTGATCATAGAATGTTAAACATACGTTAAATATAAAAAGAAACTTCTTTTAAATGATATTTAATGTTAACCAATGCAGATGTTTAATTGTGAGATTTTATTAATCATTTAATGCTTACAAAAAATGAGAAAAAGTCATCATTATAAATGTACGAACTTTAAAATTCATCCTTTAGAAAACTTACAATAAAAATAAGCCAACCCTTATGTCGTTTCATGGTTAATATCGTTAATATCGCTATGTTTCAAAGCAACATAATATCAACAGAAATGCAAAGCCATTTTTTTAATTATGACAATATGTATATGACTTGCTTTTTATCTGTTTCTGAAACTTAAGTTGTTTTGTTGTTGTTTTCAAATGATTAGAAAGTAGTTTTAACTGCCATTGTCAGTCAGGTTGTATTGTCTTTCTATAGAAGCTATGTAGACTTTCGACTTTATAGCACGATCCAGAGACAAAATACACTAACAACAGGGTTGACAGTTTGTTGCTAGAAATCCATAAAATTTTATTCTGGACGATAAAAATCGATTTTAGATTTTTTTTACAAATGTGTTTTTTAATCGATCGATATGGCTGACATGCCCGGAATGGTCCGGAATGGCATAGAAAATCTGTATAAACATACATGCGCTTTTAGCTGTTTATGGCACTCGTAAGTAGTGCCGTAATTAACCCCGAACTGTTCGTGATTAAACATCACGTTCGTGCAAGGATTCTTTCACCCGACGTCCATGCCGGAAAACATCAATGGGTTCCTTGCAGTGAATCGCATGTGTTTGAGAGAAAATCATTCAGCGCGAAGCGAATCTCATATTCTATTGATGAGCTGAAACATCATTGATCCTGTCTTTGAACTATCAGAAAAATACTGTAACATACTTCATGTTTTTGTTGTTTACCTGTATAGGAATGAAGTTTGTTAGTGTATTGAACCCAAGACTTTTTGAAGTATTTGTTTCATTTCTATGTAATTAACATTAAATGTGTCTAATTAAAACTGATAATTGATGTTACCCAATAGTTAGTAATAAAGTATATGTCGTTGATATAAAAAACAAATAAACAAATATATGTGTCGTTTTATTTTATATTAAGTTTAGTACAGCTGTTTAAGTTTTTTTATGAAAAACTTTGAAAAAACCTGCATTGTAAAAGAGGTGACTACTGAAGTTGTTGGTGTTGTTGTTGTTTTTTAATTGACTAACAAATGTTTGTTTGCAATAATGTAACTGTTTCATTTCTGTCCCAAGTTTGTTGTTACATGCCCGAGGGTATCATCTTTACTTGACAAGTATTTCTTTGTTTTGTTTTGCTTTTAAATACAGTTGTAGTCATTATGAGTTAGGTTGGTGGAGGAAGATTCCAGACAAATTTCCGGTAAAACTAGATAAATGTTCGGTTAAAAGTAGATTAATATCCGGGTAAACTAGATAAATGTTCGGGTAAAAGTAGATAAATGTCCGGTAAAAGTAGATAAATGTTCAGGTATAAGTAGATAAATGTCCGGGTAAACTAGATAAATGTTCGGGTAAAAGTAGATAAATGTCCGGGTAAACTAGATGAATGTTCGGGTAAAAGTAGATAAATGTCCGGTAAAAGTAGAAAAATGTCCGGGTAAACTAGATAAATGTTCGGGTAAAAGAAGATAAATGTCCGGGTAAAACTAGATAAATGTCCGGGTAAAAGTAGATAAATGTTCGGGTAAAAGTAGATAAATGTCCGGGTAAAACTAGATAAATGTTCGGGTAAACAAGATAAATGTTCGGGTAAAAGTAGATAAATGTCCGGTAAAAGTAGATAAATGTTCGGGTAAACTAGATAAATGTCCCGGTAAAAGTAGATAAATGTCCGGGTAAACTAGATAAATGTTCGGGTAAAAGTAGACAAATGTCCGGGTAAAACTAGATAAATGTCAGGGTAAACTAGATAAATGTCCAGGTAAAAGTAGATAAATGTTCGGGTAAAAGTAGATAAATGTTCGGGTAAAAGTAGATAAATGTTCGGTTAAAAGTAGATATATGTTCGGGTAAAAGTAGATAAATGTCCGGGTAAACTAGATAAATGTCCGAGTAAAAGTAGATAAATGTTCGGGTAAACTAGATAAATAACCGGGTAAAAGTAGATAAATGTTCGGGTAAAAGTAGATAAATGTCCAGGTAAAAGTAGATAAATGTCCTAGTAAAAGTAGATAAATGTCAGGGTAAACTAGATAAGTGTCCGGGTAAAACTAGATTTATGTTCGGGTGGAACTACCTATCAACCATCTATGTTTATACATAACAATAAATACCAAATGGCTTGTTTGATCTGGAAGCAAAGTCTGAAATTGTTTAACATAACTATTATTTTAATTTGGAGCGCCATTAAAATTTAAAGTATTAAAGAAAAACTCTTCTTCATGATGTAAAAGCTTGTCATTTCAGGAGTTCAGATACTGTCATGTATCATCAGTACGAAGCTACCTTTAGGAGTAAAATGACTTGGTCACAGTTTTCCGTAGGTACATGACACATAGAACCCCCAATCGGAACTGATAGAATCCAAACTTTCGTGGGTATTGTAACCACTGCGTCATTATCGAGCCAATCGGCGTAGAGTTAGTGACTGACGTACACACAGGTCGTATAGACCCGCATTGGCTATTCGGAGACAGTGTAGGTTATAAAGCTTAAAACGGCTTCAATACGATTATTACTCTACCAGTCTAAAGACAACACAATATTTTGAAGAGCAACATATTCCAATATAATCAAGGTATCACAGATAATATTGTATTCTATTTTATCATGGTGGTTCAGCAAATCATTGTGGTTCAACAAAGTGTTTTTTGTATGACAAAAGATTAATAAGTCAAATTTGACGAAATTATCCAATAAGAATATATGACCAAGTCCTATGAGCATTGCGACATATACCAGAATTTGAAAAGGCACAGGACAAAGGTATTCACATGCAAGCCAAATGAAAAAGAACAAATCTGTGATGAGTCATTTAACAAATAGAGCAAACCCGATAGTTACCGCCTTGGAACGGGTGCTAATACCGGTTTGACAGAACAGAACAGAACAGCATTTTATTAGTTTCAACGTGTACATAGTACATACATGTAGTTGCAAGATAATTACAATGAAAAGTGCTGTCACTGATCATCTAGTCGTTAAAGTCACAAACACACACACACGCGCGCACACACACACACCTCCCCCCCCCACCCCCCCCCCACCCCCCCCCACCCCCCCACACACACAAATGGTGTGGTTACATAAATTGCTTCAACAATGGTTCATTTTTGATGTAGTAAAAATCAATAATTACAAAAGTGAAAATAAGAAAAATAATAGTGTACAGAGCTCTAACCTCGTGCTTCCTGATGGGTTTCACAAATGCAAGCAATCAAAAGAAAACCGATCTATTTGAATAAAAAATGTCCAAGCGCTTACGTTTTCTTTGAGAAGTTATGACGAAAGTTGTAACGTCATTGAAAAATAAACTCCGCATCGGTTTAGAAGATAGGTATTGTTTCGATTAGAAGAACTACACAAAAATTGTCGATGGTAAATGAAATTATTCTTTTAATCAAGAAAAATGACCAGAGAAGAGAAAATGGTTGTAGCAACCTGTTCATGTGAAGATGGAATTGAGGAAGCAAAGTCCAACATCCATCAAAAGATATACACGTAACAAACCTTAAAGTCGCTTTAAATACGTCAATTTAGTGTGATTTCTACTCAGTTCCGTACTAGTAAATGATTCTGAAAGGGAAATCACCGAATTTGATTAATGTATCATTAGAGAACCAAAAACACCCAACTAGATCAACATTTTATATAAATTTTTATAATTTGCCAAAACGAACTTTAACCCATTGTGTATAAAAACTTGATCACTTTGCCAATTATAGGTACATATTTCCTTTTTAAGAAGCACACTGAACTACATACTGTACGGTAGCTAACAGAAAATTTCGGTTATAAACGTATTAAAACGTGAAGTTTATATACATATAAATCATATACATTTTTAAAATAAAAGTTGGTGGGAATGGGAGTGGTTGTGTTACTGTGATACGCAGTTTTTTATGGAACGGATGATTAATGCTGTATCATTGGGATGCAACCGGGGGGTGGGGGTGGGGGTGGAATGCATCCACACACACACACACACACACACACACACACACACACACACACACACACACACACACACACACACACACACACACACAGAGAGAGAGAGAGAGAGAGAGAGAGAGAGAGAGAGAGAGAGAGAGAGAGAGAGAGAGAGAGAGAGAGAGAGAGAGAGAGAGAGAGAGAGAGAGAGAAAAGAGAGTAATGTTGTGAAAATGCATACATGTAAGCTGAACAATACTAAACTTTTTAGGTAAATTTTGTGTTGACTGCTTAGGTCGAAGTTAGGGTCCCTTACTGTCTATATATATATATATATAGTACTTACTGCGATAAAGTTGAATGGATCTTGACTCATGCACCCACCCCACCCCACCACCTACCCACACCACCCACAAATTTTCTGGATCCGCCCCTATTTTATCATTTTCTAGCTTATTAAAAAGGACTAATTATTTTCCTGAGAAAGTATTCATACATGGGATACGTGTTTATTTGAATTAATCATATTAAAATATATTCAAGTCGTATATATTACGTCGTATCGTGTGAATATGTTTCGGTAGCGTAGGCTAAACACTATGTGTTGTATTATGTTATTTAAAGTTATTTCACATCCGATGTTTGTGAAATGGTGTTAGGATAAAGTAAATCCAGTGCGCTGTGTTATTTTTATTCGTGTAGATATGTCAGTTTTGCTTCGCTACCTCTAATTTAATGTTAGGATGATACTTACCCTGTGTTAAATGGTGACTAGGTAGGGTAGAAAGCTTACTTGTCACATCAACTCCACTCGGGCGTTGTTCGCAACCAGTCGGAAGATCTTGAGTCAATCGGGACTGTTCGGTTATTTCCGCTTTAAAGCTACATGGTCAAAGTTGGTCAAACTTGAAAGAAAAAAAATATTATTTTTTTTTATTTTTATTTTTTTATTTATTTATTATTTTTTTGGTAATATTTGCTAAAAAATCAAACATTGGTTTAATCACGTCCAACAGTAGCTTAAAATTTATATCTGGAGATGAGATTGTTTGTAAACGTGATTTCTTTAAAAGACATAAGTTAACTACAGGTTGGGAAATGCGGCTCAACTTTTTGAACCTTTTATACATTCTGCGTTTTGAAACTCCTCGGTAATCTCCGTCAAGGATGATGCTCGTGACGGGTCCCGAGGCTTTCCGATTTATATACAAACCCAAGAGCACGCGACAAGCTGTAATATATTTTCTACAGTGATGATTAATATCGAAAAACGGATAGATGAACTGGCAGGAAATATGTGCGGGCGACAAGTTGATGAGTTCTAAATACACTTTGATTAAAGCTTAGTGTGAAGTGTAACCGTATAGCGAACAGGTAGATAAATACATTTCCATGTCGTTTTAAGGTAGGCAGTATCGCTAGGTGATGGGCCGATTTTTTTCTGCTGCGTACTGTTTTGGAATGTTAGGAGGGAAGTTATTTTGTGTTTAAAATGTGAGATTTACATTGTTTCGAAGCGGAATTAACGATTTCGACAACTGTCAAAACTATAGCCAGGTGATATACGGACTTGAGGGACAAAATGGAGTTACAGCCATATTTGAGAAATCGGATGGTGAGGGCGATTTTGCTGATTACACTGATGTTGGACCAGACTAGAGCAAGTAAGACCATATGCGAGTTGCTCTATATGAATGTTTGTATATAAAAATGATGTGAAAAAGTTTTATAACGTCGTAATGTTTGAACTTGCACTTTAATCAGGTTAGTCATGTGTGGAAAGATGATTCTGCGTGGCAGGAAGGCAACACTTTAATCATATGTCATTGTTAACGTATCTTTCAGATAAGAACGTCTTCTTCGTTCTTTTGATGTTGCTTTTCTGTTTCTATTGACGTTTTTATTGTTCCTGTATGTACAGTTATTTTTCGTTCGGCTTTTTTTTTTTTCTTTTGTTGTTGTTGTTGTTGTTGTTGTTGTTGCTGCTGCTGCTGTTGTTGTTATTTACAAATAACTTGAAACATTGCTTTACAAGGCGGTTATTAACAATGACGATGTTTGAAAGACATGTTCTCTTCCAATTCTACACTATATCAATAGGTAATCACTTAAAAGCAGATTTAAAGTCATTTTAAAGTCATCTAAGAACGTAAATGCGACCAAATTTAGCAAGTGTTCGAGTCTGAATTTTTTATAATTTTTGACGATTTTTATGTCCGCAGAATATGACGTTAAAATGTTTGATATTTTAGTGGTCATATGACAATGGTTTATATAAAATCCATCGAAATAATGAGATAAAACCATATCGCAAAAAAAAGTTCATTTGATTGTTAATCGTATATTTTACATTCATTCGAGCTGGAAATGAAACTAGTGCTTAATTTATTAAAAACAAGTTTTAATTTGTGTTTTTAAACTATAAATTGCCATGTTATGTTAATATACATGTATTCGATTTTTTAAGCATCTAACTTTGTTGTTTTATATGTGTTTGTTTCAGAGAGTGCTCTGTAATTGATGTTGTTACTGCTGTTTTAATTTATTATATAAGTATTTCCAATAACTGTGCAGGGTTTAATTTTTATATTCGCTGGTGAGAAATCTAAACCATAATAATTATGATAATAATAACTATGAAAGGTTTGTTTCGGAAATGAATTAGGTGTCAGTGTTATATTATTTCATTGGTTATTTCACACTAGGCTCATGGCAAACTATCGCAAAAAAAATGATATAGAGGAAATAGTATATATTTAGTGTAAATACACATTCAAAGGCGTGCATTTGTGTACTCACTTTTTATGGTAGCAAATACAGAGTTATAGAATTATACCGGAAACCTGACACCAATGCAACAAACGTTCGATACAATATACATCTGTATGTTGTTCTAAGTTTCGAGTAAAAACGATTAGCTAAATGAAATATTCTGCTAGTGATCTACTCACGACGTCCTACCCAACGGAGTTGTTCTGCGTGTGGGTGTGTCACGACGCTTTAACCAACGGAGTTGTTCTGCGAGTGGGTGTGTCACGACGCCTTGACCAACGGAGTTCTTTTGCGAGTGGGTGTGTCACGACGCCTTGACCAACGGAGTTCTTTTGCGAGTGGGTGTGTCTCGACGCCTTAACCAACGGAGCTGTTCTGCTAATGGGTTAGTCACGACGTCCTAGCCAAACGGAGCTGTTCTTCGAGAGGTCTAGTCACGATGCCTTGACCAACGGAGTTGTTCTTCGAGAGGTCTAGTCACGATGCCTTGACCAACGGAGCTGTTCTTCGAGAGGTCTAGTCACGATGCCTTGACCAACGGAGCTGTTCTTCGAAAGGTCTAGTCACGATGCCTTGACCAACGGAGCTGTTCTTCGAGAGGTCTAGTCACGATGCCTTGACCAACGGAGCTGTTCTTCGAGAGGTCTAGTCACGATGCCTTGACCAACGGGGCTGTTCTGCGAGTGGTTTATCTACTCAGTTATCTTATGAGTTATCTGATGAGTTATTTGATGAGTTATTTCTTTAGTTATCTTATGAGCCATCTTATGAGCTATATTGTGAGTGACCTTATAAGCTATATTATGAGCCATCTAATGAGCTCTCTTATGAACGATCTTATAATTACCTAATAAGCTATCTTATGAGCTATCTTATTAGCTATCTTATGAGTTACCTTATGAGTTACCTTATGAGCTATCTTATTAGCTATCTTATTAGCTATCGCATGAGTAACCTTATAAGCTATCTTATGAGTTATTCTATGAGTTATCCTATGGGGTATCGTTTTAGTTATTTTATGCGTTATAATTAATTTAATGAGTTAACGTTTGAGTTATCTTATGAGCTATTTTATTAATGTTCCTATAAGTAATTAGTTATCTCACCAGTCATTTTATGAGTTATTATCTTATTAGTTATCTTATCCGTTATAAGTTATTTTATGTGTTTTTATATTAGTTATAAGTTATCTTATGTGGTAATATATCCGTTGTAAGTAACTCATTAGTCATCTTATCAGTGATAAGGTATGTTTTGAGTTATCTTATCAGCAATAGTATTTGGTGATTTCGAGGGCCCGGTTCGAAGTTGCATACTGCCGCATTTTTTATTAGACTCTATCTTATTTTTAGTACAAAATGATTTTGTTGAAGAGATTTGGTCTATTGTTATTGTTGTTTTATTGTTGTTTTTCTTATGGAAATATAGTCTTACTAGGCGTTTCATATAAACCCTTTATACATGTACTCTAGTATTTTTTCATTTAATTTTTTATAGTCTATTTTCTCACCAGATGTCCAGCAATGTAAACAATGACGTAGTTTACCCATATCGTGTCCATTTCCCTTTGTGCATCTTGACCAGTCACGCGAAGGACATTTTCCTTCGATGTCCATTTCTTTAACAAACAGCTGGCAATAAAAAGTTTCATGCTGTATTTAACCATATTCGCCAACAAGACCAATACAATGTGGTACATACACCCTGTAGTGTAGGTGCACATCGGTTGTCCTTTGTCCGCGTTACCCCTGCTCAAGGTCAGACTAAGGTCATTTTAAGCTATCCTTTAAACTCATTAAACATTAGAGAAATGACCACCCGAAACAATATCGCACCAACGATCTAAATAATATGGTAGGGGAAGTCAGTACGAGTAATAAACGGGTAGATAGACCTAGCTTTAACGATAATCAGCTCAAATTTCACGTTCGTGCATTTTAACGACCTCGCCGGATGAATGAAGAGGTAGGTAGAGTAGATCGGGGTAAAATGCCCATTTTAAGACAATACTTAAACATATAGAAGAAAACCTCACTGATGTACTTCCCAGTCAGCAAATAGTCACAATTAACACGTTTATTTATGTCTTAGATTTAATCTCTTTTTTTTTTCAAATAAATTAAAATATAATATAAATTTTCCTCGTTTCACATTACACGTGTTTTAATTATAGGGGCCTATATAGCATAAAACGCGACTGTTTTTTTTTTTTAAATGCATGTCTTATTTTAGTAAATTATCAGTTTGATACTGTTTTATGTAAAAGTACAAAAATAATTTAAATTAATTTTGGATTATTTTATTTTATATTTTACACTTTCATATTTTTGCTGTACAAACGCCACAACACTGAAAAATAATTGCCAGTAACGTTTGAGATAAATTATCAGTCAAGTTGTTATCACGCTTTAGTTTACCTATTGAAATTGTAAAATATCGGAGTTACACAAATATACAAGTATCAATCTCGTCCTAAACCTTTCCTTAAAATCTGTTATGTCAAAATTCTGTCATGTGGGAATGTTTTACATGTAAACCAACAGCACACAAATATTGCCAACCTTCAGCTTAAAGCCACTCCAAACTTAGATGAGTGATAACCGACAAAAAGTCACTAAAGAAAATGGTTCCTCTAACAGGACCACCTCAATAGAAAGGCCAACCCAGTATTAAAGACCACGTTTCCTTAGTACTGATGATCTCGATAAAGAAAATGGTTCCTCTAACAGGACCACCTCAATAGAAAGGCCAACCCAGTATTAAAGACCACGTTTCCTTAGTACTGATGATCTCGATAAAGAAAATGGTTCCTCTAACAGGACCACCTCAATAGAAAGGCCAACCCAGTATTAAAGACCACGTTTCCTTAGTACTGATGATCTCGATAAAGAAAATGGTTCCTCTAACAGGACCACCTCAATAGAAAGGCCAACCCAGTATTAAAGACCACGTTTCCTTAGTACTGATGATCTCGATAAAGAAAATGGTTCCTCTAACAGGACCACCTCAATAGAAAGGCCAACCCAGTATTAAAGACCACGTTTCCTTAGTACTGATGATCTCGATAAAGAAAATGGTTCCTCTAACAGGACCACCTCAATAGAAAGGCCAACCCAGTATTAAAGACCACGTTTCCTTAGTACTGATGATCTCGATAAAGAAAATGGTTTCTCTAACAGGACCACCTCAATAGAAAGGCCAACCCAGTATTAAAGACCACGTTTTCTTAGTACTGATGATCTCGATAAAGAAAATGATTCCTCTAACAGGACCACCTCAATAGAAAGGCCAACCCAGTATTAAAGACCACGTTTCCTTAGTACTGATGATCTCGATAAAGAAAATGGTTTCTCTAACAGGACCACCTCAATAGAAAGGCCAACCCAGTATTAAAGACCACGTTTCCTTAGTACTGATGATCTCGATAAAGAAAATGGTTCCTCTAACAGGACCACCCCAATAGAAAGGCCAACCCAGTATTAAAGACCACGTTTCCTTAGTACTGATGATCTCGATAAAGAAAATCAACAACATTTTCAGTTTAATTCCTCACTGAGTGAGAATGTGCTTCTTATACTTTGTTAAGTATATTTGGATATTCCTTGGCTTATAGCACTTTCTTCCTTGCCGTGTTAATGGAGTGTTGTCAAGATAATGATGGATAAGAGCCTATAAAACATGGTGCCTCAGGTTGCTTCCTTTCAAAGTATTATTACTCTGAAAAGTATCGCGTATTTACTTTCCTCTTAAAAGGATATTCTGTATAGCATATAAAGGGAATAAACGACTTAAGCGATTAAAACACTTCATAAATAAAGTCTCCAGTGAACGTGTATAGAGTCAAAAGAAGTGTATTGATCCTTGGAGACACCACGTTTTCATATTTCTCATATTATGGTGTTATATGAATAATGGTAATAAAATCCTAATAAACTATCTAATATACACTTCTCTATATCTCCATGACAGTATCAGTAGGAGATTATATTCGCGTCAATATAATAGGAAAACTCAATGCTAATTAAGTTTAAAACGGGCATATAACGCGATCATGTTTCGCGATCATATAACTTGATGGATAATTTGTCATCGCACTTGGAATATATTTCCACCTTTCACAAATGAAAGTAAACGAATATTATGGAATTGCGTTCCTGGAAATAACCGCTCATTTGCAAAGCATTAATTCCAACAATGATTATATGAATATTTTACGAGGCGCTCTAAGTGCGGATATTGACTAAACTTCGCAGTGAACTGTTGAACAACGATCGTGACGAATTTGATCTCCCCGTGTCCGTTTATGACAGCACATTACCAATGTACGACGAAAATCATCATCAGTTTTTGCTCGTTAACAGAGGTAGAATTACATATTCAATCGGAATGGAAGCATTAACTTCTCGATATTAAACAATTCACATTACGTCTCTCGGACAAAAAAGCACTTTCCGCGCTTTGATTAAATGTTTAATATTAACGATCCAGACGCATATAGTTAATGTATTGTACATGCCACTGCAAATAAAGCAAACACAGGTGTCGTTTTACTAGACGCAAAGCGTATGCAAAGAGACGATACGTTTGATTAATACAGTAACATTCGATTATTTGTTGTTGTTTTTAATCATCCCGTACGGTTTTAAAGTACGGAAAATGTTATAAGTACATGTATACAGGTAATTTGTTGAAGCAAAATTGAAAAACGGTTTATCCATGCGCGTTAATATGCAATTAATGAAGACATTTTATGGTGATTTATTTCTCTGATGTTGTTTCTGCTATTTGATGATGGTGATAAAGAGTGCGATCGCCCTTGATGCTGCTGCTGTTGTGGTTGCCGTTTTGTTGATGTTGTTTGTGGTGGTCGTAGTGGTGGTTGCGGTAATGGTATTAGTCGTCTTTTGCTGACTATGATGTTGTGAAATAAACTTTGAAGATGTTTAGTTTTGTTGCTGTCGTTTGGTTTTCTTGTTGTAGAAGCAACACAAATTAAAAGATTCACTGTAAGCTTGAGGTGCGACGGTGGTCGGGGCACTTGTCCTCTTACTATACCTGAAAGTCACACAAATGACATTTAAAACACATGCATCCAGCAAAAAATGTTTTTTATACATGTTCCCCGTAGTTTCGTACCTGTGTCTGAACATAAAGATAGCTGATAATTGATGGTACATGTTGATGGTGTCATACGAAACTGGACACTTGAATGAGACAATCTTTCTTACCATCAGTTGATATCGTGTTTCCACAGCAATGTTTCATCCACCGCCATTGTTAATAAAACACCGCAGAAAAGTTTTACTTCTTTCACACCTTTGTGGATGTTTATCTATGCATGACGACAGACAAGATACATTGCACATCCTCGGACATGTACGAGTTATTATAAAGTGTCAGGGTATCAATACTTAATGGTTCTGTCAGATACAAATTGAAAGTAAAAATGCATATGTTGTTAACGAATGTTTTTGGTAAGTTTTTCTTCATTTTTATCTTACAAAATATCGCCCCAGTCGTCAACAACGGACATACAAAAATATTGCCCCTGCCGCCAACAACAGACAGTAAAAATATCGCCCCAGCCGTCAATAACAGAGACATAAAAAATATTGCCCCAGCTGTTATAGATAAATTATCGCTCCAGACGTCAGCAACATAGATATACAAAATATCGCCACATCCGTCAACATCAGACATTGAAAATTATCGGCCCAGCCGTCATAGAAAATATATCGTCACAACCGTCAAGAACAGACATAGAAAAAAATATCGCCCCATCCGTCATCAACAGACATAGAAAAAATATCGCCCTATCCGTCAGCAACAGACATAGAAAAAATATCGCCCCATCCGTCATCAACAGGCATAGAAAAAATATCGCCCTATCCGTCAGCAACAGACATAGAAAAAATATCGCCCCATCCGTCATCAACAGACATAGAAAAAATATCGCCCAATCCGTCAGCAACAGACATAGAAAAAATATCGCCCCATTCGTCAACAACAGACATAGAAAAAATATCGCCCCATCCGTCAACAACAGACATAGAAAAAAATATCGCCCCAGCCTTCATAGTGTCGTCGTGCCCTGTCCTGCATGTAAATACTTTTCAACACGTGTCAGTAGTAAAAAGCATTAGGGTAATAACCTAATAAGAAAGGATGAAAAAAATAGTTTTTATTATTGTAAAATTGCTGTTATTTTTATGTTATTTGTATTTGCTTGTTTGTTTGTTGGGGACACAATAACTAAATAAATCGTTGCTTAAAATATAAAAAAAAAATCAACATAAAAACAAAAGAACAAGGCCATCAGAAGGATAGGACATTTCGATTTTAAATCTGCGATAAAAGCTTGGACGGTGATAAACATCCCAATAAAATTTGTCGATTTATTTACAATTGTGGTGTTTATTACTCCACAATATTCATTTAACATTAATTATTATCGACAAAATGAGCGCTGTTAATATTAGCAATAACATTAACTGAAAGGACAAAATTGAATTTCGCCATTTGCATGCAATTTTCCCACTTGCTATGTATTGTCGCTGTTGTAAGTACTAGTTATGTTTAATTGTCAATATAAAATAAATATTATTTTTTTTTGTAATTGTGTTTAAATTAAATATTCAACATCAATAGAAATATTACGTATTTAGATGTTCTCGTAAAAACTATGTAAACGTGGGGGTGCCATTGACGTAGTGGTAGAATCGCCGATTTGTAACTCCTCTGACAGCATAGCCTCTCATCGCGTGGGTTCGAGTCCTGTTCGGGACGAAGGACTTAAATATGGGAATGTCCGCCAGCTGACCTGCTGTGCGCCGGTGGTTCTACCCAGACATTTGTCTGAGATCTAATTGTCTGATTGGTCGCCGCGATGTATATCAAAAATTAAAACAACAAAAAACTACGTAAACGACTTCTAAGGCAAATGAAATGTAAATAACACAAGTCAGAAAAAAAAATCACAGAATTTAAATTCTAAAATACGAGTTCGGCATTAAATTTGAATTAAATGTCGAATTTATTAAAGTTAAATTAATAAATATTATAAATCACGAGGAAAATTATACATGATAACTAGAAAATGTTTCAGCACTGTTTGATATAGCCAGTGGGTCCCACTAACAACATTATTGTTACACGAATGTTGATACACAACAATGCTGCTGCCTATACTGTGAGGAACTGAACTCATATATCGGCATCGGTCAGACTTGTAACCTAAGAATGGCATATAAAAATAAGATCACTGAGAGTACTGTTGTATTAACTGCTTTGGAAAAGCACGATTTAAGACGTGACCTAACCATGTAGTCACATAATGGGACAACGCAAACCTGTAGAGATAAACTGCCATCTTGTATCAGAGGAAACTAATAAAAATAGACTTTCAGTACTTTAATGTCAGCGAAAGCGTTGGTGACCGGAATGGCCAGGTGGGCGGATTCTGGTATGAAACTATAACGCTGTGTTCACCAGACGTAGTGAAATACAGGAAATACAGAAAAGTAATGACCACGTGAATATTTGTGCTATAATATACCGTGTCATCAATCTGTACAATTACATTTTACAATTTAAATAATTTACGGTAAATTCTGATTGGCTGAAGTTGAATGGTTTTAAATTGACAAGTAACACCATTCCAATATCAAAAACATTTCGGCAACTTGAGATATATTTTGAAAATTCTGCCAAATGTTGTTCTATTTATTAACTGGCCTGTTTCGAACCAACACACAAATAACAACAAAGATAAGTAAATCACATTTAACTAACTTGTTACATCTATGCCCCGAGACCGCCAAGCAGTTTCGAAAAAGATGACTTGATTTGAAAAGTAAATTAGAAACTTGAAATGGCGCATTGTCATGATAATAATGTCGTACATAATTATACATACATGTAAAAAGATGCGTACAGATAGATATACTGTTACTCCGGGGCCTATGTTTTCGGGTATCCGGTTCTGTTATACGGTTACTGGCAGGGTTCTAAAATATACAGCCCCGGGTGATATAAAATCGTAGCTATTGTTGGATATAATTACTAAATAGATAGGTTTCGTGATGAATGTTTACTTAAATGGCTGCAACGTAAGTATACGCCCTGGCATAAAATGTATTTGTAAGGTGTTGATGTTCAGTACGGTACTGTCACGACCGCAGAGGTAGATATATAAGCAGTTCAAACAAGCCTCGCTGCTGGGTTAACTGTTTCCAAACTTGCACGGTTAAGCAACGGTTACCGTGGTTGGTGTACGGATTGGGGACCCCTGGAGGGCACCGGCCTGCGTTACAGTACATTACAGTACATTAATAACAAGTTATCCGTTTATTCTTTAGTTCTAAAATATAACATAGCATATTTTACTTACAGAAAAAAATGTAAAATCAAAAGAAAAGGGATGCTATTCTTAGTATGACTTTTAACGTTGTTCTCAAGGTTAATAGATAGTTTCCAACTCAGTGAAGATCCCTTATCTTGGCAGCCATCTTTGATGGCAACTTCAAGGGATATTCAGATGAATTTTATAGAAGCGTAAATTTTATTTTCTTGTCATTTCTTCATTTGTTTTCCAAAAGATAAAAGCTCTTGAAATTCATATTTTTAATACAATATTTTTAAAATTTACAAATGCACAAAGAATTAATACACAGAAATAAATAAAATTATTGGCTCATCATTAAACAAAATGAACAGTGTACCTTTTTGGTTTGTATATTTTTACCTTTTAAACTATCAAAATATAGTTTTTTATTTTTAATTTTTTTTTATAAAAGTTGTTTACTTGGATTTAAAATTCATTAAAATAGACTGGAAAATAAAAACACTGTGGTGAGTTTAACACAGCACATATTTTCAGATTTCGGCCTGCATTAGTTTCTGCCTTCAAAGATGGCTGCCTTAAACTGTCTTATCAGTGCCTATGACATCACATGGAAACTATCTATTAAAATTTGTCACCCCTATAAAATACCCCCATTAAACCGCTCCCTATGGAAAGAACGAGTGTGGAATTTATACTGACATCTAACAATTTTAAAACATGTACACTATATACAGTATATTTAACTTTGATCTCATATTGTCGTTTAAGTTATTCTGGCAAGAATAAGATCCCTTTTCTTTTGTCCTGTTTAACACCATCACTATGGTTACATGTATGCATACACACCTATTTCAGTGTGCAACCAAGCGTTTCAATGATTTAAACATCTCCGAATCTGAGGTCCACGTTTATTTAAATGTAATATGTGGGTATCTCTCGAGGGCATGTCTTACATACCTTACGATATACGATAGTTACATTTTGTACATTGAATAGAAGACTAGGTATTTAACGTAAATAGCTCGTGGTGTTTTCAGCAGATTGAAGTTAAAAGTTATCTCCGTAAACAGCGTGGGAAGTTTTCTTAAGTTGTGCGTTGTTGCTTTTACACTTTCTTTTTATCTTGTTGGATAGCGGTAGTCTATTTGTTCTTATACATGAATTTTGTCTATGCCAGCCCATGAAAATGATAGTTTTCAGCCCAAAGAATGAATGTTAAGTAACGAAACCTGTTCCATTAATACGCTACCATATTATAGCTTGTCATGTGTACAGTAGTTTGTAGTTTCTTCCACATATCATTCTAAACAAATATGCATCCTTGAATTTAAACGCTTTTTGTTGTTGTTTCTTAATCACATCCCAGCAAAACGCTTCATCCAGATATTATAAGTAACACTTTTTAAGAAGAACCACAGGCGCACACTGATCAACTAAATGACCTTGTTACACTATGTTTACAAATTTGACCATTCGCCATACCGGAAGCAATTAAACTGAATCAATGTTAGGCACGTGGTATCCGATATTTTGGACCCATTCTTTTCTCACATAAGCAAATTAGGTCATTGTTAGCTAAAAAGGTCCTGCAAAATGCTGTTCATTGAAACCCTAGATCCGTGTGATCTATGTGATCTGTGTGATCTATGTGATCTGTGTGATCTTTGTGATCTATGTGATCTGTGTGATCTGTGTGATCTGTGTGATCTGTGTGATCTATGTGATCTGTGTGATCTGTGTGATCTATGTGATCTGTGTGATCTGTGTGATCTATGTGATCTGTGTGATCTGTGTGATCTATGTGATCTGTGTGATCTGTGTGATGTGTGTGATCTATGTGATCTGTGTGATGTGTGTGATCTATGTGATCTGTGTGATCTGTGTGATCTGTGTGATCTATGTGATCTGTGTGATCTGTGTGATCTATGTGATCTGTGTGATCTATGTGATCTGTGTGATCTATGTGGTCTGTGTGATCCGTGTGATCTGTGTGATCTATGTGATCTGTGTGAACAGATAATCATAAATCCACACTCGTTATTGCAAAAGGGTTTTTCCTATCTGAACTACACCGCAGAGATAGCTTATTATAAGCTAAGAAAGCCACGTCACGACTTACTGTTGAGAACAAGATGTATGGTCATATGAGTAATCCACTCTGACATCGATATCTATTTTTAGCAGACATTATATTTTGCATATTTATAGATTTGGTCAGAATCAACATTTAGTGATTGTTTTTCGGAATTAGTAATGTATAGCAATATAGTTAGTGTTCAAAATTGGCCTTGCTTAGACTAAAGTATGAGTTTATGCAGATATTATGCACCGATTTCCCTAAGCAATGGTAAGATATTGCTGGATGTATTTGATAGAGGCAAAACTGTCACATTCCACCTTTAAGTATTATACAAGAAGGAGACAGCTTCTCAAAGACTGAAAATACTGTCGTTTATCGCCATGGCAACTCGTTAAGGCACATTAGAAGGTGACCCCGGGCTATCATATCCTAGCAAATATGCAGATTTTCCAGCCAGATTTTCTGCGTGTGTCATATTTTGTCGACAGTAACTGTACCCAGTGGAATCAAATCACGAACGCTCACTCTCTTAGCAACCACAAGGTGACGCTAATGTCAATGAGCGACAGGATCCTGAATGAAAATTGACGCCAACACGAGAAGGCATTATAACACTTAGCACTACGAGAAATGATGGTTGTGTTTGTTGTTGTTTGTGTTTGTTTGTTTTTTTTTTGTTGCTCCGATTGTTGTTTTTATTGTTGTTGTTGTGGTTAAGATGTTCCTTTTTACTATTATGAAAAGGAATCGCAATCACGGTTCACAGTTGCAGCATGTTAATTATCATGTTATGATATACAAAAATGCCACGCTTGACTATGTTATGATATACCAAAATGCCATGTTAGACTATGTTATGATGTACAAAAATGCCACGTTTAACTATGTTATGATATCCAACATGCCACGTTTGACTATGTTATGATATACCAAAATGCCACGTTAGACTATGCTACGATATACTTAAATGCCATATTAGACAATGTTATGATATACTTAAATGTCGCGTTTGACTATGTTTTGATATACTAAAATGCCACGTTAGACTATGTTTTGATATACTAAAATGCCACGTTAGACTATGTTTTGATATACTAAAATGCCACGTTAGACTATGCTACGATATACTTAAATGCCATATTAGACAATGTTATGATATACTTAAATGTCGCGTTTGACTATGTTTTGATATACTAAAATGCCACGTTAGACTATGTTATGATATACTCAAATGCCACGTTTGACTATGTTATATTATACTAAAATGCCACATTAGACTATGTTATGATGTACTAAAATGCCACTTTAGACTATGTTATGATATAATAAAATGCCACGTTTAACTATGTTATGATATACCAAAAAGCCCTGCTAGACAAAGACTGGTGGAAAAGTTATTTTTCCCTGTCAATGTAAAATCAGTAATACTCTTATAAGGCAGTACTTGTACCTTATCCCTTAAAGTTTTAAATAGATTTTGACTTAAAGTTAATACCAAATAACAATTATGCGGAAACTCAGGGAACAGTAAACATGAAAAGAAGGAAACAGAATGTAATAATACCCAACATTTAAAAATGCTTGTGTTTTTAGAATTCGGACCATTTAGGAGTGCAGAACAGTGCTCTACTACCTGTGCCACTTAGTTTTTTTGCATGCTTGTTTTATGTAGTTGTATAACACAATCACTACTATTTTGGCCAGTCTTCAGTGCCATGTACTTCTTGTTTTTATTTTATTTTTATTTATTTATTTTTGGTACGAATTACATTGTTTTTCTGGGGATATTGTGGCATTAACACATAAATCTAAATTACTTTCAAGAATACCTTTTATTCACTATCAATCCAAGAAAATTTGTTTTGAAATCCCATTGTTGACGGCCCTAATCTTTAGCATATTTTGATCGTTTATCGTTTACCTTCATTCACAGCGGACGTTCACTACATCAATGAGGCTCGACTGCAGAGGGATATCTTTGATGGTTACATCCCGCACGTGCGGCCCGTGCTGTCACATAACACACCTGTAAAGGTCAAGGTCTTCCCTACGATCATTCGGATTGAGCAAATAGTGAGTTTAACGTGGGCGTGACTTTATATGTTAATTCTATTTAATCGTACACTCTATCATTCGGGCAGATTGTGGGATGCTAATGTAATATAACGTCATTAGACAGAATGTGACACAAGTAGTGATTTAATAGTAGCCAAACCATTTTATGTAAATTTATATTGTATCAAGCGTTGCCCATTGATCATTTCCTTAAATTGGTTTATTTATCTTATATTAACAGTATTTTTTCAAAACATACCAACAATACAATTTTAAAATGCTTTGCTAATAGCTATATGATTTATAATAATATTCATGTTATAATGTACACGTTTTGAAAACAACATGTTATTTTGCTATTTTTTCCCTTCATATATCTAATTAAACAGCCGGTAAGTAACAGGAGAGAAGAGAGCATAACGGCCATTACAACACCATTCATACATAACACATTTACACAAACACCCATTAAAACCAAAGCTTTATCTAGTAACAAAGATCTACATAATATCATCAGATTAACCACATATATATAACACTTCACCCATTCGATGTCTTATCAAAATATTTCTTAGTTGCGTGTAAGTGCTTCATATACAGTTCATGCTTTGGAGTCATGAAATAGAATTCAACAATTTCCTTGTCGGGCTGTTTCACTGTGACATCCCCGTAACATATCGCCTATCTGTCATGCGTTTCATTTTACGACTGGCAAATATAACTCCAAACTTAAAACCTAAATTGTTTAAAAAGTCTCGCGTCCCGTAATCAAGTGGTTCCTGTGCTTGACTCTTGGTCTGAGAGTCCCGGGTTCGAACCTACACATCAATAACGATATTATGTTAGTCGTTTGGGTAAAACTAGTCTGTTTTAATCTAGCTAATGTTTTATCCAGAATATAGACAGTAGATTTTCGTTGAGGAAAAGGAATTGTTACCTAGGGTGTACGGGGTCTTACTTTATTGGCAAATTTGCGGTATAAGCAAGATTGCTTATACTTTTGTCTATTGACGTTTTTCATTGTCAGACATATGTTCATAAAATGTAAGATTCTTCTTTTTGAAGAATAGGTAGGCACATGCCTGCCTTGCCTTAAAGACAAACACTAAGAGGGATTTATCACAGAATTGAGATCCTGCATCACTATATAACGGCTGGGTTTCCACATCACAATACAACGGGCTGGGTTCCGACAACACAATACAACGGGCTGGGATCCCACATCACAATACAACGGGCTGGGTTCCGACAACACAATACAACGGGCTGGGTTCCGACAACACAATACAACGGGCTGGGATCCCACATCACTATACAAAGGGCTGGGTTCCCACATCACAATACAACGGGCTGGGTTCCCACATCACGATACATTGGGCTGGGTTCCCACATTACAATACAACAGGCTGGGTTCCCACACCACTTTACAACAGCCTGGGTTCCAACATTACAATACAACGGGCTGGGTTCCCACATCACATTAACAACGGGCTGGGTTCCAACATCACAATACAACGGGCTGGGTTCCCACATCACATTAACAACGGGCTGGGTCCCCACACCACAATACAAAGAGCTGGGTTCCCACACCACAATACAACAGGCTGGGTTCCCACATCACATTAACAACGGGCTGGGTTCCAACATCACAATACAACGGGCTGGGTTCCCACATCACATTAACAAAGGGCTGGGTCCCCACATCACTATACAAAGAGCTGGGTTTCCACACCACAATACAACGGGCTGGGTCCCAACATCACTTTACAACGGGCTGGGTCCCCAAATCACTATACAAAGAGCTGGGTCCCAACATCACTTTACAAAGGGCTGGGTCCCAACATCAAAATACAAAGGGCTGGGTTTCCCACTTGAATATACAACGGGCTGGGTTCCCACATCACTATACAGCAGGCTGGGTTCCCACATGAATATACAACGGGCTCGGTTTCCACATGAATATACAACGGGCTGGGTCCCCACATCACTTTACAAAGGGCTGGGTCCCCACATCACTATACAACAGGCTGGGTTCCCACATGAATATACAACAGGCTCGGTTTCTACATGAATATACAACGGGCTGGGTCCCCACATCATTTTACAAAGGGCTGGGTCCCCACACGAATTTACAAAGGGCTGGGTTCCCACATCTCTATACAACAGGCTGGGTACCCACATGAATATACAACGGGCTGGGTTTCCACATGAATATACAACGGGGTGGATTTCCACATCACTATACAACGAGCTGGGTCCCTACATCACTATACAAAGGGCTGGGTCCTCACATCACTATACAACAGACTGGGTTTCCACATAACAATACAACGGACTGGGTCCCCACATCACTATACAAAGGGCTGGGTCCCCACATCACTATACAAAGAGCTGGGTCCCCACATCACTATACAACGGGCTGGGTCCCCACATCACTATACAAAGAGCTGGGTTCCCACTTCACTATACAACAGGCTGTGTTCCCACATCACTATACAACAGGCTGGGTTCCCACATCACAATACAAAGAGCTGGGTTCCCACATCACTATACAACAGGCTGGGTTCCCACATCACTATACAACAGGCTGGGTCCCCACATCACTATACAAAGAGCTGGGTTCCCACATCACTATACAACAGGCTGGGTCCCCACATCACTATACAAAGAGCTGGGTCCCCACATCACAATACAACAGGCTGGGTTCCCACATCACTATACAAAGAGCTGGGTTCCCACATCACTATACAAAGAGCTGGGTCCCAACATCACTATACAAAGGGCTGGGTCCCCACATCACTATACAACAGGCTGGGTTCCCACATCACTATACATCAGGCTGGGTTCCCACATGAATATACAACGGGCTGAGTTTCCACATGAATATACAACGGGCTGGGTTTCCACATGAATATGCAACGGGCTGGGTTTCCACATCACTATGCAAAGAGCTGGGTTCCCACATGAATATACAACGAACTGGATCCCCACACCACTATACAAAGGGCTGGGTCTCTACACCACTAAAACCGATCTGGTTCCCACATCACAATACAACGGGCTGGGTTCCCACACCACAATACAACGGGCTGGGTTCCAACACCACTATACAAAGAGCTGGGTCCCAACATCACTATACAAAGGGCTGGGTCCCCACTACACTATACAAAGGGCTGGGTCCCCACATCACTATACAAAGGGCTGGGTCCCCACATCACTTTACAACAGGCTGGGTTCCCACATGAATATACAACGGGCTGGGTTTCCAGATGAATATACAACGGTATGGGTTCCCACATCACTATACAACGGGCTGGGTTCCCACATCACTATACAACGGGCTGGGTTCCCACATCACTATACAACAGGCTGGGTTCCCACATCACTATACAACGGGCTGGGTTCCCACATCACTATACAACGGGCTGGGTTCCCACATCACTATACAACAGGCTGGGTTCCCACATCACTATACAACTGGCTGGGTTCCCACACCGCAATAAAACGGGCTGGGTTCCTACATCACTATACAACGGACTGGATCCCCACACCACTTTACAAAGGACTGGGTCCCTACATCTCTTTCCAACGGGCTAGGTCCCCATACCACTATACAATGAGCTGGGTTCCCACATCACTTTACAAAGGGCTGGGTCCCCACACCACTACACAACGGGCTGGATCCCCACATCACTATACACCGGGCTAGGTCCCTTACATCACTAGACAACGGGCTGGGTTCCGACATCACTATACAATGGGCTGGGTTCCCACATCACTTTACACCGGGCTAGGTCCCTTACATCACTAGACAACGGGCTGGGTTCCGACATCACTATACAATGGGCTGGGTTCCCACATCACTATACCACGGGCTGGGTTCCCATATTACAATACACCGGGCTGGATTGCTACGCACTATAAAAAGAGCTAGGTTACCACATCACTATACAACGGGCTGGGTCCCCACATCACTGTACAACGGGCTGGGTCCCCACATCACTATACAACAGGCTGGGTCCCCACATCACAATACAACGGGCTGGGTCCCCACATCACAATACAACAGGCTGGGTCCTCACATCACTATACAACAGGCTGGGTTCCCACATCACAATACAACGGGCTGGGTCCCCACATCACAATACAACAGGCTGGGTTCCCACATCACTATACAACGGGCTGGGTTTACACATTACTTTACAACGGGCTGGGTCCCCACATCACAATACAACGGGCTGGGTCCCCACATCACAATACAACAGGCTGGGTTCCCACATCACTATACAACGGGCTGGGTTTACACATCACTATACAACGGGCTGGGTCCCCACATCACAATACAACGGGCTTGGTCCCCACATCACTATACAACGGGCTGGGTTTACACATCACTATACAACGGGCTGGGTCCCTACATCACAATACAACGGGCTGGGTCCCCACATCACAATACAACGGGCTGGGTTTACACATCACTATACAACGGGCTGGGTCCCCACATCACAATACAACGGGCTGGGTCCCCACATCACAATACAACGGGCTGGGTCCCCACATCACTATACAACGGGCTGGGTTTACACATCACTATACAACGGGCTGGGTCCCCACATCACAATACAACGGGCTGGGTCCCCACATCACAATACAACAGGCTGGGTTCCCACATCACTATACAACGGGCTGGGTTTACACATCACTATACAACGGGCTGGGTCCCCACATCACAATACAACGGGCTGGGTCCCCACATCACAATACAACGGGCTGGGTCCCCATATCACTATACAACGGGCTGGGTTTACACATCACTATACAACGGGCTGGGTCCCTACATCACAATACAACGGGCTGGGTTCCCACATCACTTTACAACGGGCTGTGTTCCCACATCACTATACAACAGGCTGGGTTCCCACATCACAATACAACGGGCTGGGTTCCCACATCACTATACAACGGGCTGGGTTTACACATCACTATACAACGGGCTGGGTCCCTACATCACAATACAACGGGCTGGGTCCCCACATCACTATACAACGGGCTGGGTTCCCACATCACTATACAACGGGCTGTGTTCCCACATCACTATACAACGGGCTGGGTTCCCACATCACTTTACAAGGGGCTGGGTCCCCACATCACTATACAAGGGGTTGGGTTCCCACATCACAATACAACGGTATGGGTTCCCACATCACTATACAACGGGCTGGGTCCCCACATCACTATACAACGGGATGGGTTCCCAAAATCACTATAAAACGGGATGGGTTCCCACATCACAATACAACGGGCTGGTTTTCCAAATCATTCTAAAACGAAATGGGTTCCCACATCACTATACAACGGGCTTAGTTTCCACATCACTATAAAACGAAAAGAATTACACCATAATAATAATGCAAACAACTTTGTTTCTTGGCTTTTTAGTCTCATTAGTTATTAAGGAATCACTAAGAAAAGTTACTAAATCTTTACTAAATTACTAACATGACCAAGAGAAACAGATTGCTAATTAGATTAACATGTATTCCAGGTTCACTTTTCATACTCTGTGAAACACGCGATTTTTAGCGTATCGTTAACATTTCAATACATAACCATGACTCTATTTGGTTATTGTTTCTTTTTAAATTGTTTTTGTATTTAATTGATATTTCCAATGATTTCAGAATCTTTAAAAAGAATTACTCATAGAAATGTCATTATTATTTAATTTCTACACACGTTTCTAATTATTATTTAATTTCTACACACGTTTCTAATTATTATTTAATTTCTACACACGTTTCTAATTATTATTTAATTTCTACACACGTTTCTAACCTCCATATGTAAACTAAGTCTAGTATAACCCCTGCTTAATACGCAATATTCAACAGAATACGAATACGAATAAAATACGCACGCGCACACACGCACACACACACACGTACACACACGCACACACACGTACACACAAACGCACGCAGACACGCACGTACACACACGCGCACGCACACACAAACACAAAGGCATACACAGAATAACTATGATCAGTTGAATAAACTAAATACGTGTACATACTTATGCCACCACTCTCTTATTTTCAGAACGAGAAGTCAGATGTTTTATCAACGACTATGAGTTTATCCATGGTATGTATTAAAATAATCATTTTGGAAAGCTTGCTTAGATTTTCTTGTTATATTATTGAACATAGTTGCTATACGGACACAAGTTAAGTATTGTTGTTTTTCTTTCAAAAATTGTTAAGTATTAAAAGCGCCCTCCTCCCACAACAACAACGCCGACAACAACAAACAAACACAAAAAAGTATTTGCTGTGATGCACAGACATATGGCTGACGTTCTGTTCGTATTTTGTCTCAGGCAATATCAACCACTATATCAGTCGGTATCACACAAAACTAAAATACAGATTATATCCAAAATTTAGATTTAATTCCTTGAGTGGCCCATACATATCCTCTTATTTTCTTAAGAAAAATGCATCCAAATGATACCGACTTGTTAATGCGTGTTAATCGTACTAAAAGATGTAAGGTTCCATTTAAGCATACGACTTTAATAATTATGTTGTTGTTTTTCATGATTTGCACAATTATATTTTTTTTTACTTTTAATTATTTAAGTAATTTTAACAAGTCTTATATATAGTTTTGAATTTCATTCATTTCGCAACATATGCTGCTGCTCACGTTACGAGACATTCTACTAGAAAACCACATTAATATTATAATATACACCGCCTTGGGCTCTAGTTCCGGTCTGTAGCGGACGCTTGTTTCTCCGCAAGATCCAACAATGGCCAACTGCGAGCCAACTACGAGCACGCATGCAGTCCCTTCCGCTCGCCTGGTTCCTAAAAGATTAAACTGGAGGAAGCGATGCGATTATTACTGCAGCATCTTTATTATTGAGTGGAAAACATGAGGGGAATATTGTTCATTACATGCGTTCAATATTGCGTTGTGCCAACATGTTGCTTGGTTAGAATTAAATCTCTAAATTATACCAGATTGCTTACTTTACACTCAGAATATTGCGATAAAATACATACGGGGATAAATTAATAGTTTTATTGCTGTTAGGAAGCAGAATTTATTAATTTTCCTGCTACAGGAAACGTATGGGGGATTAAAATTAACGCGATGACTGCGACATGGGGGTGGGAGGGGGGTTGGGTGCGGGGGAGGTGAATGATGAAGACCACAGCGAAGAAAACTGTGACGATGATGGGGATAATGATGATGTGATGTTGATGTTAATGATGATAATATTGATAAAATAAAATAATGATAATGATGCTGATAGTTTTGTGGTTGCTGATAATGGCGTTGTTGTTGTTGTTGTTGTTGTTGTTGTTGTTGTTGTTGTTGATGGTGATGGTGATGGTGATGATGATGATAATGATAATGATGATATTGATAAAATAATGATAATGATGCTGATGATTTTGTTATTGATGATGACGACAATGCTGCTGTTGTTGTTGTTGTTGTTGTTGTTGATGATGATGATGATGATGATGATGATGATGATGATGATGATGATGATTTGTTTGCAGGAATGGAAAGATCCACGGTTGTCATGGATTCCCAGTATATATGGTAACATCACGTACACATACGTTCCTCTGAAAGGCCTCTGGCGACCGGATATTTCTCTGCAGAACGCGTATGTTGCTTTGTTTGACGTTTCCATACACCGTCCATCAGATATGGATTTTGCTAAAAGCTTTAAAAAAAATTGCCTTATCTTTATGTTGATAAAATCGTGGTGTTTGTTCGGTATACATCATTGAGACTTGCCGTTTCAAATACTTGCATGGGAAAGATACAAAATCATGTTGTTAAATATTAACTTTCAACGAAATTTCTTCAATTCATGTTTGTTTGTTTTTTATCAAATTTAAGTTATATTAAGTTTCTGTTCAAACTGTGACATTTGCCTAAAAATATGCCTACTAGCGTTGTTGTCACTTCAGTGATATCTATTTATAGTTAGGTTTTATTTCTTAACTTAAACGTAAAGTTGAATAAAGTTTATTGTTGACATTATGAGTATAAAATATTTCTCACTAGTACATGCTTTATTTAGTTTTTATTTGTTTTTATTTTGTGTCATGTATTTTTAAACCCACCATACATCGACATATTGGTAGAATTTACATTAAATTTTACGATATTGACATTTTAGTATACATTTTAATTTTATGCTACATCCAGACATTTTTTAAGTTTAAAGTATTTTGTCATGAAAGTCGAAATATATTAACATGTTAGGTTTTTTTGTTTTAAATTTACAATCTATGCCCTGACATTTTATTTTGAATTTTACCTGACGCTGTTAGTTTAATAATATTTCATGTATATGTATATATTGTATTTTTTTAAACTTACCATCCGCTCACATTTTTACCAGAAGATGAACTTATCATACGCTTTCAAATATCATCTCTCTCTCTCTCTCCGTCTCTCTCTCAGGGCCCCGGTGTTGGAGGACAACGACGGTCGTCTGCTGGCCAGAGTTTCCTCTGTTGGCACGGTCCTTGTGACGTCACACCGTCAGCTCCACAGTTACTGTGCCTTTGACCTGACCCACTTTCCCCGGGATATCCAGACATGTACCCTCAAGTTCGGATCCTGGATGTATTCAGGTATGCTGGGATGTGTGCAATTTTTCTTCCGTTTGTATGCAGTGCAGTTAATAAACTATTCTATCTATTATGGGTTACTTCTGCGATGGTTAAAATCCTGGAATACCAAAAAAAAAAAGAAAAAAAAAAAGATTTTCATTTTCTAGTGATATGTTCATATGATTCTGGGAAGGATTGTAAATACCCGCAATTATTGACAGCTCAGTAAGCTCAACAAGGACATGTCGCGTTTCGGTACTATAAATACTTAGAAATTAGCATAAACTCTCATTTTTGGAATGTATCCTTTCAGTTCGTCTGGTCAAGGTTACATTGTTTACCGCTCTAAAGCTACTAAATAATGATTATAAATAAATATCGGATATATAGACATGTACTCCTGCAACTAGAGAAAATCCTCGTAAAAACGTTTAAATAGTTACAAGTAAAATCATTCGCATGCCTATATCTGCGCTGCTGCAAGTGGATTTTCTAATTGCTAACCGGAAATGAGATCCAGGATGTTAATTGTTACAAAAATTATATCAAATTCTGAAGCAAAAACTGACGATAAACGTTCATAAGTTGCTCTGAGGCGCCCGGGGCCAAATGGGTTGTATCTCTTAACTACTTTCCGTCCCCTCACTGCGCGTGTTCCTGTATGGGATGAAGATCTTATTGCTGGAAAGTCTTCCCTCAGAGGTTCGCCGGTTGAACTGACAAGGTATACGACAACGAAAAGATTAACCATTCAAACTGTCTTTTTTTCGAACCTGAAACCAAAACCGCTGAATACATTGCATATGCGGATACTCTTCTTATTAATCAAATTTCAAATGATGTATTAATTACTTTCGTAATTACAAAAAAAAAAAAAAAAATCGGAAATTTGAAACAAATTGTCCCAACTTTTGCTGAATCGATAGCTAATATTTAAATAAAGTTGACGTTGTGCAAACCCGCAAGCCTCTAATCTCATATTTTATTTAAAAAACACATTTAAATCTGACCAATCTGTGGCTTGAAAGTTGCCTAAAATCGAGATCAAGTTTGACTGACGGCTGACTGTTTTTAAACTTGGCCAATATCAAGTCTCCGATTGGTTAGATTCTGACTAAACGTGTCTTGAGAATGATCTCTGACCCTGGCTCAAGTTGTATTAACCTCCTGTCCTGAAGTGGTTTTGTATATTTTCAAGACTGTTAATCTCGTGTTGTTGTTTTTTCGCCGCTTATTTCACACATCAGAGCTGCGACTGCTGAGTTTCCGGAACCCTTAATACTATAAAGCCATTCGTCGTCCTGGTGGTATGTTCTTACCGTACCCAGCGACTGCTGCTCTCAATATACTATTAGAGCCGCTCTTGAAAGCGGCGCATCTTATGATATGCATTTTTATGGGGACGATAGTATAGCAGTAATTAACACAATGTTGCTGGTGTTCTTTGGTGCCCTTTTTCGAGAAAAAAAGAGTGTTCCATTCTTTAAACAGTGTAGATTGCAACAATAAATCCTAGCTTGCAATAAAGGAGCTGACTTTGATAGGAATTCACAGCCGTCTGGCGAGGTATTGTTTAACAAAGAAACCGTGTTTGCCGATGTAAGAAATACAGCTTGTATTTACAGATGTAGCAGACAACAAGAAAGAAAACAAAGTGGTAGGTTGTCTAGTTCCCATCTGAGTTACGGTTTGATACTCTAAACTATTTGTGTAGGATAGCCATCTTCTTGCTCTTTATGGCGCCTTGTGTGTCTCATTTCCGTGCTCTTTTTTTTTTTTGTGATAATTTGATTTGGATGCACTTTTCCACAGCGGAGCAGCTCTTACTGAGTTTCTTTAACCCTGACCGGACCTCAATCACTGTGAAGCTGTGGAGTGACCGGACAGAGGGCAGTACAGACACAGACACGGACAGTCAATACTGGGCCTTGGTGGACCGGACGGCCGTAGCCGCCATAGAGCGGGTGTACTATGGTAGGTGATTTACACAGCGGTTGATTGGTTTGTCCTGCTTTTCAATTTCGCATGATAGTGTTATTTTTGTGTATTTTCATACCATCCAGAGTTAAAAGAACGATAGATTTCAGAAGCACACAGGATTGAATCTGGATGACCTTGACTTGCGGTTATTTGCGTCACTTGTACCCAGGCATGCTTCAGATGTCAGCATTAAAATTGTTATCTATTTCAAATGGAAGTTTATTCAGATATAGATGATATGCAGCTTTATGAATAAACAAAGCCGCATGTGAATATCATTTATTGAGGAAAGGGTCGAAATGGGGAGCGAACTGCTATTAGTACGAGAGTTTAACTGACAAATAAATCATAAGAATATTCAACAGAGCCATTTCTTTTAGACTCGCAAATATTGTTTAAGCTAAATTAATACGTTTGAGCTATTGGTCGATTAAAGTGAAAACAGTAGATAAATATATATTCAATATATAGCAATTATATCTATATAATTTTATGAATAATATTTTATCTTTCTCCTTTCTCTACCGCAAAAGGTTCGCCGTATGACGTGTTAAAATTGACGTTACGTATACAACGTCTTTCCAACGACATAGTTATCTTGGCCACGCCCCTTATTATTACATCACTGCTGGTGCCGATACAGTTTTTGATTCCAGCCACTTCCAAACAACGGAGTATCTTTGGTAAGTGTAGACATGTTTTTTTTATGTTATTCATTTTAAATAATCCAGAACGCGACGGCCCCAGCCCCAAGCGCTTGGGTTGACTTTAGGTTTACTTGCAAAGGGACATTACTCTAAACATTCAAAGAAAATTATGTAACCTTCCGTGTTAGTATTTATTAAGTGTATTTTTATGCAGAAAATATAGGACTGCACCCATTTTTGACAGTTTTCCGATTGCAGCACGTAATAAATCTCAATAAATGAATTTTGATAAATATAAGCAATTTAAACAATTATACAAATATATTATATATATATATATATATATATATATATATATATATATATATATATATATATATATATATATATATATATATATATATATATATAACTATTACGTCCTTCTGAAAAGGCGCCCTAAATTTGGTCATTTTTATGAAATAAATCAAATTCAGTTAAATCTGGTAACCGACCCTTTGGACCTTTTTTCTATCTCATGCAACCAAAGAAATTATTGTTACCTGAAAATATCCCGCGAAACCCAGTTTATTGGTACCCTTCATTAATGTGAAACCAGGTAAAAGAGTAGAGTTGTGAAAACACATATGTAAGCTTACAAAAATAAGCTTTTAACGTAAATTTGTCTGTTGATTGCTTGGGTCGAAGTTAGGGTCCCTAATTGTGTATGTATATCCAGTATTTACTACAATAAAGTTGAATTGGTCTTGATTCGTACTCCACTCCACCACCAAAAATTGCTGTATCCTTCCTTGTACGTAACCACTTACTTTTGATATGATTTTACATGGACATCTGGGTAATCAGCTCTGACGTCGATATCTATTTCAGCCGAAATCCCTATCGTATGTATTTATAGATTTGGAGATAATGTGCATTTTAAACGATAAAATAAATTGCTCGATTTGTATTGCATAACAATAACAGTCCAAGATATAGGCAAACTGTCTGTACCACTTTTAATATAACGTATAGCGGGTAATAGAAGAAACAAGCATAGACACATGTGGTAGTTCGATTTGTTAAAAATGCCCTTTAGATACGATTTTAACTATTGATAGGTTACTAACATCTAGTGCAACAACCTCTAGCTCATGTCACTTCTCTCACGTACAGGCGTAATGGTGTTGGTCAATCTTTTGATCCTGCTGCAGACGATATTTGTCTTCATTCCCAGCGGCCATTCTACGGTGCCCAGAATTGGTACGTACGTCATCTTCCGAATTACGTTCTTTATATGTAAATATTGGAACCAGTCTAAAATTTAGTTCGTGGAAATAGTTATAACTTAAATAATTACATTTGTCTAAATGTATATGTCGGTTCAGTTTAATAAATAAATTACTGTATCTGTGTTAATCAATTTAATAACATTGATTTTCTTTGCAAGAAATAAAAATTCAGCCAGTGTGCTATTCATCCGTTTGTTACAGGCATACAAAGTCTGCTTTGTTTTAATCATAAATATTTTATTATTAGGGGACGTCACTCTATCTATTTAAATAGATTCAATCGGAACTCTTCGGTTAATTCCGTCCTCGGGGCAATCATCCCTCGGATGTATCTGGTGCAATAATACTTCCTGAAATTACGATCGTTTTGTTCGGCGGAAGTCAGAAGAAGAATATGCCTAAAATGTAGTTCACACAAAACATGAACAATGGCATCTTTTGACAGCTGTATGTCTGCTGCGCTGGGTTAATTAAACTTGGATGATTTAAAATTGGAGCCGCCACAAAATGAAGTTTTACAGGCTTCATACTGTAGTGAGCTGTTATCCGAGCTGCCATCTTTGTTTTGACGTCTGTCACAAAAGCAGTCCCATTTAGGGAAATGGACGAGGTGATCCGACTACCTACATACATCCGAGAGATGATTCGTGAATTATCCGAGGTGTTCCGATTGGGGACAATCATGATTCGTGAATTATCCGAGGTGTTCCGATTGAAATAGATTGTGTTACGCCCCTTGTGAGCAGGTATTTAGAATATAGCAAATGTAGGGTGTAGAGCAATAAAAAATAAATCTCTTTTTTTCTGAGTGAAGAACTATAAAAATAAATCTACTATCCTAGAGTGCAGACAAAATAAATCTTAACTATTGAGATCGCTTCAGAATGTCACATGCACTTAAAATCGTATCTTATTAAATGAGATTATAATGAGTAGAAATGCTTGGAAATTATGACGAAAATAAACAAACAAAATAAAAATTAAGGATATTTTATATAACAAAATATCTACACACAAGGGAGATAACTCATACATTGCTTTCATTTTGAAAATGGTGAATTTCAGCCACGTGGTATCTAGGCAACATGGCGTGTTCGGTGATTGGTGTCATATGCTCTACTTTTACCACCATTATCAGCTACAGACGGTCACCCATGCCGTCATCCGACATAAGAAAGGTGATCATATTTTAAAATAAGTTTTGTGAATAACATTTTCTAGGTCTAGCTTTAGTCTTGACTTTCTGAACAGAAAAACGACTGTGCTGTTATATTTATAGCATCGTTAATTTAATAAATCGTTGTTGTTGTTTTTAATTTTGAATACAACAACTCTAATTACATATACAACTGATATTTAGGAAAAATCATAACTATTTATCAGTATCATTTATAATTACAATTTCAGCTTAAACAAATAAGATTTTCCTGGTGTAAAATGACCTTAAATGATTAGCAAGTGACTTATTCAAATCGCTCCATTTGAAAGGATTTTCACGTATAATATGACACTTAAATTCCATTGTCTAGTTTACGCAGCGGTTCCAGGCCATCATGTGTATTTCTACCAGTCCTCAGACGAATGATTTGGCGCCAGATCAAGTTGCACTGCTGATAAACGGAAATACCAAATTCTCTCGAAATACCGGAAGTGTTGATTCGCCGGTGCGCGGAAATGACGTCAGTGCAATGGGTCAGTTAGAAAACATTATGATGTTAAAACAAAATAAAAAGGTTTTAGCTGAAGAAACAAGCAAACATTGGCGGGAATTTAGCTGTGTTTTAGATAGATTCTTTTTCATACTGTTTTGCATGTTATTCATAGCGAATTTATTCATCTTCATATAAACCACCCATTATGATTTTGTGATGCAAGTTTCAGATCCGGATTAAACACTCAGATAAAATCATGTTTAAAAATCGTTTCATTCATATTAAATCGGTCAATAATTTTCTTAGCGAATGTGAGCTGGGTTGTAAATGCATATAATATACAAAATCTAATTGCTGTTCAATTATTAATGGTTAAAGAATACCTGAATTTTGGAGAGAAAAAAAAAACAGTTGCGCAGAAAAATACGTCAGTGCAATGTCGAAGTAAGAAGAGAAATCATATGTTAAAACAAAATTTAAAAAGCTTTTAATTCCCACCACAAGACAGTGGTGTTTTGCTTCAAATTTAATAACATGAAAATAGTAATAACATCATTTTATTTCATGGTAAATAGGTTATGTCATCTGAAGTACACTTTTTCCATTTATGTCATAAACCCCGTCATGAAATAAAAAGGACAAAATCTTCCTATGGTGCTCGGCTGGTTTACGAATACCCAGGCATATTTGTATGTGGTCTTGCTTTGCTTATAACAGCTGGACATCGCCAATGTGGCCATAAAACTATCGGTGAGATATATCATTATTAAAATCATGTGACCTTGAAATACATAAAAATCGCTAAAAATAGACCGTCGTCGTGGATGTAGTGGTAACGGATATTTTACCATTGGACTAAGTAATAAATGTGTTTAGCCAGGTTGAAGGTGTTGGCATAGTTTATTTTAGTTAAAACTGCAGAACACTGCACAAAGAACAATATCATGAACTTTGTGTTTCATTTTGTAAGAATCTGTGGCATTTTGTTTGAAATGTTTACCAATCTGACAAAACATTCCCAAGATACTAGTTTCATTCGAGTCCTTAACGGTGATATCCGACAGTTCGGACCAATGTTGTTGTTTTTTCTCTCCAACAACCTTATGAATTATTGCTGCCTGAAAAGATCTCGCGAAAGCTTGTTTATTGATGTCCTGCACCTATCAAAAGGGGGGCATAACACACCACGCCTCATTACAGCCACGTATTTCTGAGTCACGTTGCACAATTAACTATTTTTAAGTTAAGAAAACCACGTAACCACTTACTCGCGAAGCTACAATTCAGGTAATCCGCTTTGATCTCGATATCATTTGTTAGCAAAAGTTTCCATCGTGGTAAAGAATTAACATATGGAACAATATTTTTTTGTAGATTTGTGATGTCAACTAATCGGAGTAAATGTCTTTATTTTGAGTTATGCATGAGTTTGAAGCATAGAAACGCCTTCTACTTTAAGCGTGAGTCTATCCAGTAACTATGCCCCCTCACTACCATCACCCCCCCCCCCCACACACACACACACACACACAACAACAAAACAACAACAACAAAACAGCCCGGTTTACGTGGACCTGAAATGGTAGCTTGCAAAATCCTCATCTGTCCCAATTATATATCAAACAATTCATGGATGCTCAACCATTGATAATCATTTCATTTTAAGGTGTTCTTCGCATAAAAATCTAACTTGAATTATAGATGTTCTAGAGCGTCCTTTATTGTTTTTTGTATTTGTTTTTATTTGTATCTTGTGTTTTTAAATTTAAAACATGCTTTATGTACATGTTGTGTATTTTTGAAAGTAAACTGCAATCAATCACTATGGTTATATATGTTGTCAATATAAATGGAATTATTAAATAAAGTAATACGATTACAGGTGTTGTTATGGTGGTTTTTAATTATTCTCTTCTAAAAATCGAAAACGAAAGTTATAAATCAATACAATCGGAAATCCTCGGGTAATTCCGTCCCCGGGACAATCATCCCTCGGATGTATCTGGTGCAATGATACTTAAAGAAATCACGATCGTTTTATTCGCCGAAAGTCAGAAGAATATGCCTAGAAAGAAGTTCGCACAAAACATAAACAATGGCGTCGTTTGACAACTGTTTTGTTTGCTGCGCTTTGTATATCAAACTTGGATAATTTAAATTTGAAGCCGCCACAAATTAAAGATTAACTGGCATCGTACTATAGTGAGCTGTCATCCGAGATGCCATCTTTGTTTTGACCTTCTGTCACAAAATAAGTCCCATTTAGGGAAATGGCCGAGGTGATCCGACTATCTACATACATACGAGAGATGATTCGTGAATTATCCGAGGTGTTTCGAATAAATTTAATACAGCTCTGATCATTATTACTTCAAATTGTGTGCACACTTCTTTAGAAAACGTTAAACTTTTAAGTTTGTTTTTGTTGATTATCTGTATACACTGTTTTTTGCTTGAATAAATACTATAAATTAATATTATAATGTACAATAATGTATAATTATAGTATATAAAATAAATATCCGATTGAAGTAATTGTGTTTTAAGAAGACAATAAACAGAAGTGTAAATTAAGTTAAGTGATTAAATAACTTAAGTCTACGTTTCAAAGGCATTAAATAATTGTAGATATATTTTTAAATAATAGACAACTTAAATCGTGTTTAATCGAGTTTTAATTTGGAAAAAACAACAAAATGCCAATCATAGTTCACAATAACAAATAAAAACAAAATGCATACGTCAACAATAATCATGATACATTTAACACTAAAAAACTGGCAATGTTTCCTGTGGTAAGCTACCTAGACGATTTTTACTTAAATTCGTGCATGTGCTTCTACGAGATATCTTTTCTTCGAAATTATAAATGTACCGTTCAACAGATTGTCTTCATTGCGTATGAACTAGACAAGATACTGTGATAATTTGTTTACTAGGCTGTTATATAACTGATTTATAAAACCAGCAGAGTTGTGGAAAGACATCTTTCATAACGTCTCCCTGTGATGCAGCCATTACAGTAGAGAGAGTCTTAAAATGTTCGATCAATTCCTCCCAATGTTGAAAGCCACGATATATTTTCTTTAAAATATTTTGTTAAAAGGTGGTATCCGACAGTGTGCCATCAAAGTAACGTAACAATACCTTACCACTGCTTTGGGAAATTTCGGCATTATTTCTGCATAAACTCATACTTTAGTAATAGTAAAGACGGTTTTGAACACGGCCTAAATTGTTAGACTGTACAATCGTGATTTAAAAAAAACACACACTAAAAGTTAAATTCCAAATCTATAAATATGCACGATAGTGACTTCTGCTAAAAATAGAGACCGACGTCAGAGCGGATAACCCGGATGACGATAAAAGGTTTTCTCAATAGTGAGTTGTCACGTGTTTTTTCTAGTTAAAAATAGATATTTCTGCAGTGCGGCTCAGATAGGAAACACCTGTTTGCAATGAGAAATAGGGATTTTATGTCTCACTGTTCACACTGATCTAGGTCATCAATGAGCAGCAATTTGCTAGATCTTTTCAGGTTACAGTGGCTTATTTGGTTTTTTGAGAAAAATATTTTGGTCCAAATTATGGGACACCACAATTAAAGGGGGCTTTTACTCTGTTCTTCAAAGGTGAAATATTTAACAATATTAGCAATGATATAATAATAATAGCATTTCAAAAGGCAACATACATACGTATCACAGATACGATAAATACATGCGCATGAACACAAAATGGTGGATGCTATAAAGCGTTACAGTTTTATAAAACTTTGACCGAAAAACATCCAAAAATCCGGATGAGGCCAACAAAAACCTAATGTCCCACTCTTCGACAAACTTTTTTTTCCTCGGCTCAAGTTGGCAAAGTAAGGTCAGTGATGATAACTGAAAATAAATATGCTATTATTAAACTAAATGAAATGCATCCATTACAATAGCATGTCGGAAACACACTCTGTTCTGCCTTTATTACAATAGCATGTCAGAAACTGACTTTGTTCTGCCTTTATTACAATAGCATATCAGAAACTGACTTTGTCCTGCCTTTATTACAATAGCGTGTCAGAAACCGACTTACTCTGTTCTGCCTTTATTACAATAGCGTGTCAGAAACAGACTTTGTTCTGCCTTTATTACAATAGCGTGTCAGAAACAGACTCATTCTGTCATGCCTTTATTACAATAGCATATCAGAAACAGATTTTGTTCTGCCTTTATTACAATAGCGTGTCAGAAACAGATTTTGTTCTTCCTTTATTACAATAGCATATCAAAAACAGATTCTGTTCTGTCTTTATTACAATAGCATGACGGAAACAGTTTTCTGTAACAGTCACATTATTTTCGTTTTAGGACAAACCATGATTGTAAAAATTGTAAAAGCATGCCCGACATACAAGTGTCGCTTATATATATGTGGTTTTGCATGTATCAAATCCGTTTACGTTAAGTTAATAAGTTTAGTTAAGTTATACTTTTATATTGACAAAATTGTTAAATCTGTTTTTAAAATTTGTAATTCATTGTAATGTCAAAGTCTATGTCAAAGCCTGGTGCACGGCAAGACTGCGAAAGGTTCTCTACATTAGTTTCTCCGACCCGGAGAAATTTTCTTTAAAAACTTTGTTGATAGATCTTGCCAAATAAAAAATACATTCTCTATGTGATTATGTAAACTGAAGAAATATGAACTAATATTACAATACCAAGGTGCCATCGAAAACTCCAAAATCTGAGTTTCAAAACAAAACAACTGACGAGAATTTTATCCTGTGAGAAGGTCTGCAGCTGACCTGAGGTGCACCGGTGGTTCTTCGCCCGCCAATAATCGGCTGGACGTCACCAATAATTGTGTCCGGGTAATGTAACAACATCAAACAATAAAACAGGACTTTCAGCCCATAGGTTGGATGTGATTCATTTGGAAATTTTGTTTTACACCGAATCAATCTATAAATAGGGCGGTACATGACATTGTTTAACTAGTTGTTTGTATGGGTTTTATGTACATAATCATTAGCCTGGTTGACGTGAAGCATGAATCCGTTTTAAACCGATTTATTTCAGTCGGATTAAAGCATATATGTAAAAGGTTGTTTGAAAAAATTGATTGTGCCATTTTGTCCGTTTTAAAGAGGAAATTCAAAAGCATAACATCTTTACTCGAGTCGTACTCACAAAGAATCTTAAGTTATTTTTGTCTTACCAAGAAATCTTATTAAATTTCGAAATATTTTCTTAGATTTAAAAAAATGTTCTTAATTTTTATTCAGAAAACCATTTATCAAAGATAAATTTCTATGGATTTTACAAAATTTAACGAAACTTCTTAGTAAAAATAAAAAAAAATGTTTAATACGACCTCTGGCCCAACTTGCAGATACATTTCTCAGATAAATTTTACTCCAGCTCAGATTTTTATTGCACATTATTTACTTATTGTATCATTAACTGTTAACTTCACTATTCAATTTGATGGGATATTAGAATAAGAAATTGTAGCATAATGTTTGTGTAATGAGATTTCTTGCAGTCAATATTCGAGCTTGAGCCAAATCTCAACTGAGAACTAATTCTGCAAATGGGACCTGGTCTCTAGATATATTTAGATATATATAGAAATTGTATTTTATCTTTCTAAAGAACTGTGTAGAATATACCGTTTTTATGACAGAAAACGTTCAAATTGTTAAAGATATCACTCGGACCCTGGTAAACTTTTCTGCTCCTTCTTTTGTGAACAATATATGTGGAAACCGATAAACATTTAGCACTATTATTTAATATCAACCTTAAATTCAACTTCATATCTTTGTTCTTTTTTTCTGACTAGTTTGCCTAAAATCACATTTACCTGTGGATTCCTTCTTTCTTGAGGGTTTATGTAAGACCTTTGCTCGGATTATTCTTCTTAGTCTTGCCATCCTGGCATCTACGTATGGATTCTTGCTGGGGCCAGTGATGGGCTTAATCGTTCTGGCTGCCTTCCAATCCTGAATGGCCAAGATAACACAGCCCGCTACGGCCACGACAGCGAACAAGACCAGGATGGCCATAGCAGTTATTAGGCTTGTAGTCAAGGCCATTTGTCTGTAAATATATAATAGGCGCTCCAGGGAAACATTAAATAGTGACGTGACGACAGAATTGGGAAAACATGAACGTTAGTCATATTTTCACATGCTTAACAAATAAGTTTTTCAGATGCTTCCATACTTGTCCTGTAGCTGGGTGGATTGTGCTCAAGAAGGAGGGGTGGTAATATAGAGGAAAGATGTTACATTAATTGTCTTTTTTTGTTAAACAAAAAAGCGAGATAATTATATAGGTCAGACCAATTCTTTTCTCTCCTGTTGTTACTTTTAATCAGTCAATTACTTAAAAAGAATAACTGTATGTATTGATTTATTAAATAATTGTCACTTCAAATGAATGCCGAACAGAAATTGTCAGTTTTAAAATAATATTTGTGTAAATTAATAATTTGTTATATAAAGGTTAAAGTTAATAGTAGTGGTAGTGGTTGTGGCGGTAGTAGTAGTTGTTGTTGTAGTTGTAGTAGTAGTTGTAGACGAAGAAGTAGTAGTAGTAACAGCTGTAGTCGTCGTAATTAAAGAAGTTCTAGTAGGAGTTGTTGTTGTTGTTCTTGTTGTTGTTCTTGTGAAAACGTGAAAATCGGAATAAAGAGATTTGTCTTAAGTGTTCCACCACCTAAAATGTTAGTTATTCTGAAAATAAGCTTGTCCACGTGAACGTGAACGTGTGATATTCGCTCAAAAATGCACTGGCGTAACTTCCTTTAGACACTGGCGTAACTTCCTTTCGGCACTGGCGTAGCTTCCTTTCGGCACTGGCGTAGCTTTCTTTCGGCACTGTAGGCACGTGCCTAGCATTTTCTTTTAAAAAAAATCAAAATTTAAAAATGCCAAAAATGAAAAAAATGAAGGGGACGGTCAGGCTTTAGCACGAGCTTTAGTTACACTAATCACACAATCTATTGCGCATAATGCCATAGGTACATAGATTTATTGATTGTTTCTGAAAAAGCGTAGCAAAAGCATATATACAATTTCCGCCCCCCCCCCCCCCCCCCCCCCCCGGCCCCACATTGCACACACACACACACAATTCATGGTGCATATACATGATTTTTCTGTCAAGCTACGTCACTGAAATGTTTGCCAATACTTTAATGGATACCCATTGTCTGCATTTAACTGCATATACACAAGAACATGAAAGCAGCTTTCAATTGTCTGCTTGATCTATCTACAACATTGATTTAATTACTTAACAAATTAAGTTTGTGAATTAGTTTTCTACCTTTTATATATGCAACAATGTAAAATTATATTGCTGAACGTGTTATAATGGTGATGGTGATGATGATGATGATGATGATGATGATGATGATGATGATGATGATGATGATGATAATGATGATGATAATAATAATAATAATGATAATAATAATAATAATAATAATAATAATAATAATAATAATAATAATTATTATTATTATTATTATTATTATTATTATTATTATTATTATTATTATAATCTACTTACATTCATGTGTATAAACAATTCCTCATATACAATCCAACATATCATACAGACGCCCATTACATACAGCTGACCATTATTACACGTATAACATTGCAGTTACAAAAACAGACATATACTACCAGCAAACCCTGACCAATTTTTATTCAAATTTTAGTTCGAGAGCGATTATGCGATTTATGATTTTTTAATCGGATAAGTCGACACATTAATGAAAAGGGTTGTTCAACAAATACTGCGGACGCTTGAAAACAAATTTCAACCAATCGACTACGTATAGACGCGGCGAACTATATGGACGTTTAGGTCTGGGTTATTTTTCTATGACGTGCATGTTTTCTATTTATTTCTTTGGTCAGTTTAGTGACGATTATCACAGCCATAAAAATTAAGGATGGGCCAGATCGATATGTGGGAAGTAAACAAGATCGACTTTCGAAAGAGACTTATTTCGTGTCTCGTTATTGGGGACTGTCATAAGGTCAGACCGTGTAAGAAAACAACGTGATTGTCACTAAAAGGGTATAATAAATATATACCATCATGGCATGTACAAAGGTCGAACAGAGTTATCAAATTATTACTTGTTAACAATTAATTCCTGTTTACAAGCACTTAGCTGTTCCTATTTTTTACAACGTTGTGTTAAAATCCTGTTTATTTACATGAATTCACTAATCAAAATGTCTTTTATTTGTTCTTTTCGTTCCGATTAATCACAATGTCGTCTGCAGTTTCTGTTTAATTAGATTAACAGATTTGTTATTATGCACAACTGTGATTGTTGCCCAAGAAATTCGAAGGTTACACCTCTAAAAAATCAGTTTTACAACTGGAATCAATTTTTAAATAATTCATTTAGTAAATGTGTAATAATATGAAACTAGGAAAAATCATTATCAAATAAAATTTTCTGATATTATCAAAATATTAACAACAATAAATAAATAAATAATACACGTTTACATCATAATAGAAACGCGTTATCAGGCCCGTCTATTTAATATTGATGCAGCAGCAGAGATGAATCCAGTGGAGCGGGATGAGGGGATGCACCCCTACACCGCCCATCAACTAGGTAAACGAGTACAGTTGTGAAAAAACACATACACGTAAGCTTAAACATACTAATAATATTTCAAAATAAAATGCATGATCGAACCATAACAACAAACCAATATTGGAAATACATCCCAATATTGGAAAAACAAACCAATATTGGACACGCATAACAATATTGAAAATGCAAACAAATATTGGAAATACAAACCGATATTGGAAATACAAACCAATATTGGAACAACAAACCAATTTTGGAAATACAAAATATTATTTGAAATACAACCTAATATATGAAATGCAAACTATTGAAAATACAAACCAATATTGGAAATACAAAACCAACATTGGAAATACAAACCAATATTGGAAATACAAACCAATATTGGAAATACAAACCAATATGAGACGTGTATACTAATTTAAAGACAACGCTTAAACGCCCTTGATAAATGTAAAGAGAATGTTATACATGTAGATAGTTTGCTTAAATGTGTACATACATGAAGTAGAAAGGGTTAATTGATGGACGTATGCAAGTTTGAGTTGACGAGAACCCCTTGCTGTGTACGATTCACGATGACTTCAGGAATAAAAGTATGGGGTATAGTCTTGATCGGCGCCGCTCAGGAGAGCCTCTTATAGAATGTATTTTTTCATGGGGACGTTAGTGTAGCTGGCAAACATAGAAAATCGCAGCTGTTCTGTGATACCCTTTTCGAAGAAAAGAACTGAGTATTCCGTTTTTTACCATTGTAGCTTGCAACAATAATGTGTAGCTTGCAATTAAAAAAAAGTAACTGACATTTATAGGAATTCGCAGCTGTTTGATGGAGTATTGTTTTACAAAATAAACCGAGTATACCGACGTTAGCGATGCAGCTTGTAAATACAGATGTAGCAGAGAACAAGGAAAACAAAGAAGCAAAAATACTCCACTTCACATCAGAGTGGTTACTATCAAATGCAATCGAAACACCTCGGATAATTCACGAATTATCTCTCGGATGTATACATGTAGGTAGTCGGATCACATCGGCCATTTCCCTAAATAGGACTACTTTAAAAAAAAGACGCAAAAACAAAGATGGCAGCTCGGGTGACAGCTCACTAAAGTACGATGCCTGTAAAAACTTCAATTTGAGGCGGCTTAAAATTTAAATCATCACATTTTAATTGACCCAGCGCAGCAGACACGCAGCTGTCAAACGATGGCATTGTTTATGCTTTGAGCGAACTACATTTTAAGCATATTCTTCTTCCGACTTCAGGCGAACAAAACGATCGTCATTTTAGTAAGTATCATTGCAACAGATATTGACATTGGGCTCTAGCACCATGTTCACCTCTCCTGGCCAGAATTGTATAGGCCTCGTACTGTGTGACACAAGCTGTAAATTTACTGGAGTTCAGGGAAGTATCAACTTCATCTTTCTTCCCCAGACTGCAGTTATTAACCAACATGATAAAGTCATCTGTGCTATCGTAGGATTCTAGGAATTTGCGGAAGTGTAGTGTCTCAAAGGCGAGGGCAAGAATATGATGTAACCTCTTGCATCGGTTGAAGTGTTTTCCTGCCAAGCAGCCATTTAAAGATCCAGGGGCCAGAACCTCTGACTCAGTGAGCATCTTTGGCCCCCCCCCCCCCCCCCCCCCCCAGATTCAGGTATCAACTTGCATATGGCATTGAAAAGGGCCATTTCTGTGTAAAAGGACCCAGGCATAATAAACACATTGTCAAACCTAGGGGCTTCAGTTATTTGAATCTGACAGGCTGGTTTGGCGGCGTTGAGGTCATATGTCACAACCCCATAGGCCTGGTTACATTCCTCAGCACATTTCTGGGTTGTGACCAGGGTTTCTTGAATTACATCCAGACTTGTAATTGGCTGCTTCAGGTTTGGCATGTATCTCACTTCCTGCCTTGGTAAGGGATCTTCGGATGAAATGGCATTAAATCCAACCCACATTGGGACAGCAGTATTACCAATGGCATGGCTTATCATCCACATCAGGTCTACTTGTCTGGACCTGGTGTTGACATCTTGAAAGTTCAGGTCTGTTGTTCTGTAACTAAATTTAGTCATCTTTGGCCCCTTCCTGTATGGAGCGAATGGTTGTCAACCAGTGTCAACATCCGGTGTTCTTTTTCTGCTGTTCTTTTGTTGGGTTGCTGGAGCTCTGTTGGTAGGCCTGCCTCTTCCAACTTCAACAGCATCTGCTGTAGGCACATTCTGGTAGCGTATCGGCGCCTGAAAGGGTCTGGGTGAATTCATCATAATTATCAAACGCTAAACCCATCGTTCTATCAACTTTTTGACTGATGTTGCTTACTTTCATTTGAAAGCATTTTGTAAATTTGTAGCGTTGCCAAAAGAGGAATAGCCCTGAAAAATGTTAATGAAATATTGATATGCAATGATGTTTTGCTATCACTATTTTACTGGGACATTCTTCACAGAGCAATGGTTAATTTCCTGTAATCACCCATACTACATGTACCGTAAAATCTCATGTGTAAGACGCACTCATAGATAAGACGCACCCCCTATTTAATGCTATTTATGTTAGTCTTGACTGATGTTGCTTACTTTCATTTGAAAGCAGTGATGGCACTTCTTGCGACATCTCAATTTAAAGATCTCGCTGGTAAAACATAATAGGTCAAGGGTTCAGTGACAATTAACATCACCATTGCTAAAACACAAAGCGCACATTCAGATCAGTCAAATATTTGATTTTGTAACAAACCGTATAAATTCAAATTTAGTTTAGTGATACTTCTTATCATACCTTTTTATTTTCACCCAAAATATCATGGATTCTTAAACAGTAGGTCATGGACTATATTTCAGCCTAGTTTGATGGATGTACTCGAGATGTGAATTATTAAATGTGAATTTGGGGGTCACTTAGGCCCTTCTTAAGACCCCTTATCCACAGTTGCGGAACTTAAGAAAGACTGATTCTGAGTGTCATCCCCAAGCCCAACATTTTGAAAGAGGTTTGGTTGATGTACTCATGATGTGAATTAAATCTGCTATTTTGGGTATTTTGGCACTTTGACCCTTTCTTAAGCCCCCTTGTCCACAACTGATGGCAGTGAAATTTAGTTTAGTTCAAATTTAGTTTAGTGATACTTCTTATCATACCTTTTTATTTTCACCCAAAATATCATGGATTCTCAAACAGTTGGTCATATACTACATTTCAGCCAAGTTTGATGGATGTACTCAAGATATGAATTAAATATGATTTTTGGGGTCGCTTAGGCTCTTCTTAAGCCCCTAATTCCACAATTGGTGAACTTAAGAAATCACATTTTGTCAATAGACCCCATGGCAGAACATTTCGGCAAAGATTTGGTGGATGTACATGGGAGTGTGAAACAAATCAATTTTTTTTTGCTTCTTTGGGTGGCGCCCTCTACTGGTTATCCACATTTCCAGAACTTAAGAAAGGCTTTTTCAGGGTCCTGGGGGTAGTGTCCTATCCATTCCAGGGGTCAAACCTTTCGTACTCGAAGTGTGAAACAAATGCCTCTGGGCTCCTAGACTAATATGATAGAGACGGCGAACGATTCCTAAGGCGCATTATCACTACGGATGAGACGTGGGTGAACTTTTACGACAAGAGAGTAAACGAGAGTCGATGGTGTGGAAGCGACCTTCATCACCTCCCCCCAAGAAGGCGAAAACCTGCAAGTCACCGAAGAAAGTTATGTATATTTTCTTCATGGATAGCCAGGGTATGCTGTTGCAACATGCGGTGCCAAGATCGGCGACAGTCAACAAAGAGTACTATCAAAAGGTAAGCATTAATTATGTCGCATGAAATGTTTTTACTAAATTTCTATGTTTAGTTATATGTAAGGTGAAAAGTATATAAAATATAACAAAAAGTGAAAAGAAACTATTATTTTTATAATTTGCCGCATTTGTGGTAGTTGCAAATAAAATGAATTTGTTATTAACAGGTTGTGCGGAGGGATCTAACGAACGCAATCAGGAAAAAGCGAGCAGGGTGCGACATCGAAAATTTAATTTTTAATCAAGATAACGCTCCAGTACACCGCGCAGACGAGACACTCCTTACTATTGACTTCTTAGGATATGAGCGGCTGGCTTCGTCATCCCCCTTATAACCCCGATCTCGCCCCCTTAGACTTTTGTGTTTTCCCTAGACTGAACGCAGATTTGAGGGGTCGGAGGTTTGATACAGAAGATGAGATCAAATATGCTGTGAGGTCCGCAATAAGAAGTTACACTCCAGAGTGGTATGCAGACATTTACCGGAAGTGGGTACAGCGGCACAGGAAGTGTATTGAACACAATGGGGACTATTTTGAAAAAGCATGAACGTGACGGTAAGTTGTTTCTGGAATATGAACGTCACCTGAACGTCGTTAGCGTCGTCGACGTCGCCGACGTGCTCCGTACGTGACATAGTGTGTAACTTTAACGGGGTGTTAAATATGTGTAACATTTATGAAAATCATTGACTCTTATATATTCCTGCAGCGATTTCTCTAAATTTTAATGTGATATATGTCATTATAAAAACATACGCAAAATAACAATGTTATCGTAAGTCCGGAAACTTTTTGACTATACCTCGTAAATTCGAGACTGAAAATAATTGTGATGTAAGTGTGAGATTATGAATGATTTTGGTGTGATAGTGAGATTGAGAATAATCCTAATGTGAGTTCGAGATCGAGAATAATTATGATGTGGGTGTGAAAGTGATAATGATCTTGGTGATGGGATGAGATTTAGTATGATCATATTTTTAGTTTGAGATTGCGAGTGATTAGGATGTGAGAGTAAGATTAAGAATGTTTGTGATGTGAGTGTAAGATTGAGAATGATCATGATACGGATGTGAGATTGAGAACGATTATGGTGTTAGTACGAGATTGAGAATGAAAGTGTTATGAGTGTGAGATTAAAATGATTGTGGTGTAAGATTGAATATGTTTGTGGCGTGAGTTTGGGATTGACAATGATTGTGATGTGGTTGTGAGATTGAGAATGAGTGTGATGTTAGTGTGAGATTGAGAAGGACTATTATGTGAGTGCGAGATTGATTGTGATGTGAGCATGAGATTGAAGATGATAGTGGTGAGTGTAAGAAGGAGAACGATTGTGATGTGAGAGTGAGATTGAGAATGATTGTGGTGTTAGTGCGAGACTGAGAATAATTGTGATGTGAGATTGAGAATAATCGTGGTGTTAGTATGCGATTGAAAATAATTGTGATATGAGATTGATCAATAATTGCAACGAGAGAGTGAGATTAAAGGTGGTATCCGACAGTTTACCTACACCAAATACATGCAACAATATATTTCCACGGTTTCTGGGAATGTATGCATAATATCCATTAACTTGTACTTTAGTCTGAGTAAAGACGATTTTGTACACTACCTATATGTGAGAGAGTATACAGTGCGAAAAATAACTCTAATTGTTCATTATCTTCAAATCTATAAATACGCACGATTAAGTGATGTCTGCTAAGAATTGATACCCACGTCAACGCGGATTACCCGGATGACGATATAACAAGATCTCTAAAGGAAGTTGTTACGTTGTTTTCTTAGTTTAAAAATAGCTATCTCTGCAGCGTGGCTCAGATAGGAAATACCTTATTGTAATGACGATTGGGGTGTTATGATTCTCTTTCCCCCAGATGTAGGGCATTATTAAACAGCACTTTGCATTATCTTTTCAAGTAACAATGACGTATTTTGTTATTTGATTACAAAAATGAAACACTGTTGGATATTACCTTACCTTTAATGATGATTTTGGTGTTAGCTTGAGAATGGGTATTATTGTAGTGTGAGTGTGAAAATGAGAATGATCATGGCGTTAGTGCAAGATTGAGAATGATAATGGTGTGATAAAGAATGGTCGTGGTTTGACTGCGAGGTTGAGAATAGACATGGTGTGAGTAAGAAATAGAGAAAGGTTGGGGTGTAAGGGTGAGTTTGGAAATGATTGTGGAGTGAGTGCAAGATTGAAAATGATCTGGGGGTGTGAGTGCGAGATTGAGAATGATCTTGGGGTGCGAGATTAAGAATGAGCGTGGTGTGAATTGGAGATTGGGGATGATCATGGTGTGAGGTCGAGATTGAGAATGAGATTAAGCATGATTGGGAGTGCAAGGCTGAGAATGATTACGATGTGATTGTCAGATTTGGAATAATCGTGATGATAGTGTGAGACCCAGAATGATCATGATGCGGGTATGATATTGAGAGTGATCGTGATATCAGTGTGACATTGGAAATGATTGTGGGGTGAGTGCAAGATTGAGAATGATCTGGGGGTGTTAGTGCGAGATTGAGAATGATCTGGGGGTGCGAGATTGAGAATGAGCGTGGTGTGAATTGGAGATTGAGGATGATCATGGTGTGAGTTCGAGATTGAGAAAAATCGTGATGTAGTGTGACATTGAGGACAATTTTTGTGTTAGAATGAGATTAAGCGTGATTGTGAGTGCAAGGCTGATAATGATTACGATGTGAGTGTCAGATTTGGAATAATCGTGATGATAGTGTGAGACCCAGAATGATCATGATGCGGGTATGATATTGAGAGTGATCGTGATATCAGTGTGACATTGAAAATGGTTGTGGTGTGAGATTGAGAATATTTGTGGTATGAATGCGAGATTGAGAATGATAGTAGTGCGAGTGTGACATTGGGAATGATTGTGGCGTTAGTTTGAGATTGAGAATGATTCGTGATGTGAGTGCAAAATTAAGAATGATTTTGGTGTGAGTGCGAGATTGAAAATGGTTGTGGTGTGAGATTGAGAACAATTATGGTGTGAGATTGGGGATGATTATGGTGTGAGTGTGATATTGAGAAGTATCTTGATATGAGTGTGAGACTGAAAATGTTTGTGGTGTCAGAGTGAAATTGAAAATGTGCGTTATGTGAATGCTAGAATGAGAATAATCGTAATGTGAGTGGGAAATTGAGAATTATCATGATGTGAAACTGAGAATGATTGTGGTGTGATTGAGAATAATCATGATGTGGATGTGAGATTGATTATAATGTCATTGAGAATGGTTGTGGCATGAGTTTCAGGAAATGGGAATGATAAGGGTGTGAATGTGAAATTGAAAATTGTGTGTTGGAATGAAAATGAAAAGGATGTGATTGTGAAATTGAAACTGGTGCCAGGGTATTAAAATGATAAATGTGTAAATGTAATATTAAAATTTGTGTGAGGGTGTGAAAATAAGGAGGGTGTGAAAATTAATGTGTGATAAGGAGAATGAGGATGGTGTAAAATTGAAAATGGTGTGAGAATGAGGATGGTGTGAAATTGAAAATGGTGTGAGAATGAGGAGGGTGTGAAATTGAAAATGGTGTGAGAATGAGGATGGTGTGAAATTGAAAATGGTGTGAAGATACAAGAATGAAGAGGGTGTGAGAATGGTCGGGGTGCTCATGTGTGATTGAGAATGATTATGATGTTATAAGTCTACGATGTCACAAATCACAAATTCTTCAGGTGGACATATTTGTCTTTTTAGGGAGACATATTGTGTTGCCTTTACTGTGATACAAAACCGAAAGCATGCTGTGACATCAGATAATATTATTGGAGCACATGGGTTACTTATGTACTATCCTTCTAGAGCACCGACAAGAAAATCTGCATCAAACCATTTTTCAAGGTTTTGGCCTGTCATAGCCTAGAATCAAACTTGCAGCTTATTATTTCTGTGACCAATGCATTCTAGGCAGGACTATTATTTGTTAAAAGTTCGAGTCACTGCCAAGGTAAATGTCTCCCAGCTGTCATAATTATGGTGCACCAGTGATTCTACCCAGAAATTTTTTTCCAGGATCTCCCTCCACCATATCGATGAATGTCTCTATAATGACCATTGCCACTGCGATGATTTTTAAAACAAACTTCATAAAATAAGCCGGTAATGCATGTTTTTATAAATATCACAAAAGAGCCAAAAATCTCAGCTGAATTAGTGGAGTTTTGTACTATATATTGTTTAGTGGGCTTATGATCCCACCAACAGTGTTTCAGCTATCTGGAGACGGTGTCCACTTATAGCAGATATAGCGCTGCCTTCACTGTGTTAAGCATTCCGTGAACACCCGGCATGATACCACACCCAGTCATATTATCCTGACACCAGGGCCAAACAGTCGTGGAACTACCCTTATATTTGCTTGAGCGTTAGCAAGGGAGCTATACCACTACCATTTTTAACGATTTTGGTATGTCGTGGTCCTGGGATCGAACCAGGGGCCGCCTATACCTGCGCTACCAGATCTGATCATTTATTGGTTTATTTTTTGGAGAAGAAATAAAAAATCACACAGAATTGTTATGTAAAATTTATTTTAATCTTTATAGTTTTGGCAATACAATTTACACCATGATTATGTTTTTGGACTCGGTCACAAAACCTTGCCCAATAAAATACAAATGAAACAGTTCAAAATAACTCTCCTAACCAAGATTTCATAAATTATTATTTACTTAACATAAACAACTAGTTTCAAGTCTGATACCAAGTTAAAAAAAGAATACAACCTTTGTATTTTGGGTTGAACCATACTTAAAGAAACCCTGTTATTGAAAAGATCCTTTTTTTTCTTTCTTTTTTGTCTAATTATCAACAAAAGTAGCATTAAATTTTTAAACTTGATATCAGACCTGAGCTATAAATAAAACAAAAGTGCTTGATCATGTGACCAAATCACATGACTTAATCTCATTACAAATATCTAAAAATAGAGAAAAAGGACAAAATATTCAAATAACTCTTCTACATATTTTATACATTGTGTCAGTACAAAAATGTGTCACAACCTTGTTTATCATTTCCTGCACCATTAATCTTAGTTACGTATCTACGACAATAATACAACTTCACTACAAGATGTGCAACATGTACTGTACAAAAGTGGACGATTTTCTAAACAATGAGCTGCTACTTTTAACAGATGCAATGAGACGTAGAAAAACAACAGAGAAAATACACAAATACCCTTTTCATATCATTGCACATCATCGTCGTACATCTGAATTAGTAAAGATTGCATCAATGAAAAAAAAACACATGAATTTCTAGACCATTACAAGTTTTAAAAAATGCCTTTGCATTTACCAACTAAGAACCATACTTGTTTACACATAACACAAAATGATCTTGGCCGGTGAATTAGTAATTATGTCCCTACGTTTTTTATGCACATCGAATTGTGACTCCTGTACATTTTCTGTTAAATTTTCGATTCAGTTTAATCGTTGTATAAATAGAAAAACAAAGACATGTATATTAATTTATACTTCAGGTTGCAGTGGAATTTTTTTGGTAAACAATTGCACTTAATGCCAATGATAAACACCAATTAACAGTACACAATGAGAAATCATGACCAGTATTATAAATGGAATTTAATTATTCGCAAGTTAAACTCTCTCCTGCATGTATATGCCATTGTATGCCTTTACAAACCATTCACAATCATTAGCAGAATCTGCATGACTAACGGATTATAGTGTAGACTGGTTCAGCCTTAAATCTATTATTACAAGTTGAACATACATTTATAAAAAATCCTTTTATCTCTTTTTAAAAAACAACAACAAAGTCAAGTGAATTTTAAAATTATAGGTGAACTATGAATAAGGTTAAAGACATTTAACACCATTTGAAAAGAATGCCAGAAAACAAACTCCTGTTACTTACAGTGAAAAAAATAACCATACATTTTATTGTTTTTGTTAATTCAAACTGTGACTAGATCCATATAGAGGTATTTTACCACAATTTCTACAGTTGTGATTCAAAAATTAAGAAGTATTTTGAAGATATGATGAATAATGATAGTGAAAAGTCCAAAAATAATTAAAACAACAAATCCTTCCTTAAATCATTACATGTTAATTCATGCACATAATACAGAGCTAAGAGCTAACACTTCTAACGGTGTGTTTATGTATTCAACATAGACTTCTGAAAGCATCTCTTAAACAATTCTAACGTAATGTTTTTGGTCTTTTTTGCAGAGCTTCCCATCTATTAAGATTATTAAATTAATCAATATTAAATAAGTATATAAATAATATGTTTCTTACAATTATATACAATCTAATTAAATAAATAGGAAGGAAAACCCATGCCAGGGGTGTCCCTGATCAATAGATTAGGTGAATATTGGGTAGTGTGTAGTAATATAACATGATCCTCAATTTTTTTATTTATTATAACACAATATTAAAAGATTATAAAATACCAAAACTGCTTATTAATACTGATATTGGTCACTAGATGTTGTTTGAACAACCAATATATTTTTTTAAAAATAAATATCTGTTAATTTAAATTTTACAGTATTCAAATGTCTGACTTTTTCTGAAATGGTTTTTAAGACCATTTTAACCTCATGAATATTCATACAGCTATAAAGCCACTTTAATGAAGCTCAGTTTAAATACACACTGGTATACGTATTACACACATACAGAAGTTGTCCAAATAAATAGTGTTTTAGCACTGTTTTACCTGTATTAACAATTAATACAATGATAGACATTTTCAATACGGTGAATGAACACGATGTCAAATATATGAAATTACGATCAGCACCTTCGAAACATTGAGATGAATGTTGGAAGATAAAAGAGAGGACTCGTAATATCAAATGTACACAGGAATAAAAAGAAAAACAACACTCCAAACAAATTTACTGCATCCTAGCAAGTCATGTTGTCCAGATAGCAGATGGCATACATTCTACGGTAATTGGTATTATATATTTTTTTTTACATTAACTACAGGAAAAAAAGCAGGATGTGTACTTAATCTGCATATACCTTCAACAATTAAGGCATTTGAGAAAGACTGTGCAAGGAGAATAATGTTAAAACAACTACCTTTTTCCAAACAAGATTTGCAAAAACTCCCTTACAATATTCAAGAGTTCTGCTCACCTTGTTTCTTAAAATTACCATCTCCTATCTTTGAACACAAAAGCCTGCCAGGATGAGGTAGGGCTATTCTAAATGAACAACAAACAAAGACATATTTTTCACAGATGGAGCATACAGTAAGGCATTCAAGCAATGGAAGCTCCACAAAAATATGTAACACATGAATTTTCAAAAAAAAAAACTGGCTACACACATTTTTTTTCAAAATAAGTCACATGATCAAGCACTTTGAGACAACAACAGTGATTGATCAGCCACTAGCCAATGATGATTGTGCTTACATAATTGATAGCCAATCAGAATGATTGTTGTGTAGCTGCTTCACCCTATCACACAGAACTGGTCAACATTTCATTTATGGCCTATTATGAAACTTCCGTTACAGCTGAGGCCACACTGGAACCAGTGTCATGTGACCTCGAGCCTTCCTCAAGAAACTAGCGTATTCCCATGCCACAAACTTCAGTTGTCACCCTACAAGCAGAAAAGAATCACACAAATGTAACAATGAGGAAATTACCAGTTGGTTGTTTTTTCCCAAACAGGCATCAATATATACAAACCATATAACCATTATTCTATATCAATATGTACCTGACTCATACTTCAATCTCTCAACTTGGTCTATGATATAAACTAGATAAACAAATCAACAATAAATTCATTATAAAATACCACTCATAATCACATGAATTGAAAAACAAATCATGTTTAATTAACATGCATGTTAACGAGTGGCATGAGGTTTGAATGAATACTATGTGAACTACACAGTAGTTTTTTACTAGGATTATAAAGCTGGTTTTCACTGGTTTAAGAATCAAACAGCAAGTATTAAATTTTTGGCATTAAAGAAATGTTACCATATTAGCATATTGCTGTTATCTCATATTTATTATTATTTTATATTATCGTTTTGATATAATATAACAGAATTGCTACATTTTTTGTCTCTGTTTTGTATGATAACTATACTAGCATGGCATACTATTGGCAAATTTGGAATATTCATCTTAAAATATTGGTTCATTGTTGATGTTGTCTTTAAGAGACTGCTCTAAAGAAAACATAAGAAATAAACCTTTTTTTAGCCTTCCACATTTAAAAAAAAAAAATGATGAGAAATGTCAAAATTTCACTCAACCAGCCAAAACTGCAGTAAACTTAGTAAAACAAGTAGTTCACATCTTCATAGTAGACTATAACATGCCACACATCAACAAAGCATATACAACAATTATGGAGTTAGTACTCTGCAAAAAATGAAGATATTTTTTGTGGATGGTTTTAGTTTTTATCTTCTAAAGCTCTCCTATGATGAAGGCATGAAAGGGTTTTGAGGCATTTAATAAATAACTATAGCCAATGAATAACATTTGAAGCCTGAGAATATTTGTAAGTAACTCATTGGTTGGATATTATATTGTAATAAAATCTAACCAATTTACATGCTGCATAATTTTCTCAGCTTCCGGTTTAAAATTTGATGAGCTTTGGTCTAAATTCTTGAATAACAATAACAACATATATTGAAAGTTCATTCCTTATATTAATTATTTATCAATTAATTGCTCACAGCCAAAATAGTGACACAAGAACTATTACTATTACAACAAAACATACTACATAATGCAGGACTCCAAATGAAGTAATACTTAACAATGCTAGTAAGTTAAAATACTATACAAATGCCTTGAAATGGATTTCTATTAACTGTATATTTTTCTTGACTTAGGGCTAAATGAAAAGGGACATAAATAATCAACTTAAATACATCAATCAAATTAAAATTGTAAGTTGTAAAGGAATAACAATATAACAATCTAAAAATGGGACTTTTTGGTTAAAGCTGAGTTGTAAGCAACAAAAATAAACATAAAATAATGTAAAATTAAGTCGGGCAGCATATAACATATAAATCATTGCCAATGAACAAATAAACTGATTATTATGACCTATAGAATACACAATAATAAACATCAATTAAATGAACAAAAAGTTTTGATAAAAAGTAAGAATTTAGAATGATCTTTTTTTTCTTTTATGAGATAAACTCTGAGTGATATCATCAATTAAACTATAAAGTAATCATTAATTTAAGTATAAAAAGATCAATGGAGCTATCTTTCAGAAGGATTTTTTTAACATATGAAAGGGAAGGCTTAGTCTCAATCGTTTCTCTCCAATATCATTCTATTTATTTTATTAAATGAACTTATACAAGATGTCTTTCCCCACATTTTTATGCTAAGAAATTTTAATTGCTACAAGTGAAAAACAATGTTGTTTTTTTTTTAAAATCTTGTTTATTAAATTATCATTAGAATTTAAAACTTAAAAATGGGGGTTATTTTACTTAGACATTAAGTGCCTATCAAGGAGCAGTTCATTAGTTGATTTTGTATCATTTATAAAATATTTTTCTGACAAGTTCTTTACTTCTGACTAGAAGAAGGTCATGCCTACTGACTAGTTGAAAAAGAAGTATAATTTATAACAAACATAAACAACGCATTATACATTCAAGGACAAACACTTACAAAGGGAACATCACCTTTACCTTTTGCTTAAATTGTTAACAACAGCAATTCCATGGATAAGAGACCTCGTAAAACGGGTATATTCTTAAAATATAGCAGAATTTAACTGCAATGTGGTATCTAACAGTTTGTCTACATCTTATATATGTAACAGTATCCAGTAAATAAGAATGATTGGGATTCCTGCTAAAAATAGACATTGACATCACAGCGGATGATGTGGATGAACTAAAACATTAGTGGTCAGATGATTTTCTTGGTTTTAAAATAGCTAATTGTGCAGCGTGGCTCAGATAAGAAATACATGTTTGTAATGATGATTGTGGTTGTTATGGTTCACATTTCCGACATTTCTGAGATCTGATCATATAACAATGGTATACTGAGAAATATAATGAAAATATTTTTGGTCCAAACTGTTGGATACCACATTTAAACCTGGAGAGAAGAGGTCCAAGCTCTAGAGGAATCTAAGCCAAATAGTTATCAAGACAAGACATTAATAATAAGTCTTGTGCTTTATAGACAGAAATATGACTTGTAGGAATGTAGTGTGATCTGAGTTGGACAGCTGGACACCTGAATGTTTTTATTTTATTTTATTTGACAATCTGTTTGTATGTCTTTTGTAGTGTCTATGCTTTAAAGAGTGTTTCCTAGCAACAGGACTGGTTAATGTTGTTGGTTTAGTATATATTAACTTGTATGTTTTCACAACAAAAGACAAATATATGGATTTCAAGAGGAATATATTACAAATGTACCGAATGGACAATAAATAAAGGAATGCTAACAACATGCTATGTCTTAAGGAATGTGAACAAATCATGCCTATTTTAACTTGAGTCCTACCTTAAAACAAATTTTTAGGATTGTAACTATTTTAATCCAGATATACCAGAAAACCTACAGGATAACAACAGTAAGAGATATGCTCCTTCATGACAGAACAATTCCTGGACCATTTTCCAGAGGCATTGCTTACTTGGGGACAAACTTCCCTTAAATCCTGGCATTGTTTACTTGGGGACAAACTTCCCTTAAATCCTAGCATTGTTTACTTGGGACAAACTTCCCTTAAATCCTGGCATTGTTTACTTGGGGACAAACTTCCCTTACATTCTGGGATTGTTTACTTGGGGACAAACTTCCCTTAAATCCTGGCATTGTCTACTTGGGGACAAACTTCCCTTAAATTCTGGGATTGTTTACTTGGGGACAAACTTCTCCTTAAATTCTGGCATTGTTTACTTGGGGACAAACTTCCCTTAAATCCTGGCATTGTCTACTTGGGGACAAACTTCCCTTATATTCTGGGATTGTTTACTTGGGGACAAACTTCCTGTAAATCCTGGCATTGTTTACATGGGGACAAAAATCCCTTAAATCCTGGCATTGTTTACTTGGAAAACTTCCTGTGAATCCTGACATTGTTTACTTGCAGACAAACTTCCTTAAAATTCTTTAGGTTAACCAATTTAACTGATTAAGAATCAGATTAACCAAATACCTATCTCCTAAACCATTGTAATTTATGAGAAGATGTACTGCCTGTCATTATCAACAGTTAACTTCCCAAGAAAAATGACTGTAATAACCTTTAAATAATAATAATAACATCAATGTTTTTGTAATGAAACTGATACTTGATGTGTCTTTTTGGACGATATGTGATTGCCCTCGTTCTAGGATAGTTTGGGGGTGGGTCATGTCTCCTGACTAACGAATTGCCATCAAATTAACAGCATGAAATCACTTCATTGCACCAAGACCCTTCTCTGCCCCCTCTCCCACCTAGACCGATTCACATCATGCATACAGCTTTAGAAACAGTTGTCAACATACAATAAACAGCATAGCTACTGCATTTAATTTGACATCCAGACAGTGTCCTAATTCCATCTTTAAGACATTGTACCCAGTTCGACGGGAGAATAGAAATACTGGATCATAACTTGTGTGAATGATTGTTAGATGAAATATAACAAACATGAATCTGACAAATATATTGAACAAAGGTTTTTATTTCCTTAAATGACAGACATAGCACATTACCTGTACCTGCCCTTATACATTGTGATAACAAAAAAAACACCAACCTGAAAACAGGTAAACATGGATACTGTACTAACTATGTACATAAAACGAACAATCAATGTGGCTAATGATTTGTGATCAAATGAGTTGTTTTTACTGCCAGTTTAAATTAAATCCCTGCATTGCACAACAACCTGTAGAATAATTAAAATGTTTGCACAGTGTGACCTTGTTATGAGTGGATGACCTTTTGGTGACCTGCCAGTAGGTGCTAGGGTAAGCATAGCATAACTTTGCCATCAACCGATACTTTTGTCACCGATACTTTTGTCATAAATTACCCACGCAGAAAATCGTATATTTTACACCATGTATGTTTTTATGCACCAAACTACTGACAAACCAGATTTATTAGAACATTAACCATACAGTTTTTTGCTGTATTATCATTTTCTATAATTATATTAATTTTTTTAATGGTTCTTTCTCAAATCCAGTTTGAGTAAGAAATGTAAGATGTAAAAATCTTTAGCAAGAAGAATATAACAACTGAAAAATATCAGTTCATCTCCCAAAAACTTAAAAATATTCACATGCATTAAAATACAAGCAAATAATACCTGGTTAAAAAACAAATACTGAATGTCGGAAAAAAACTGCCAAAATATACATATGACCTAAATGAAAATACACCAAGCAATTTAATAACATGTTAAATTCAACCGATCCATTGTAATTTAATATACAAACAGCTACTGACAATTTGATAAGATAAATTTTATAAATTCTACTCAAAAAGAAACTTGCAATAAAAATTCTTAAAATGTTCAAAAAAAGGTAAAAACAATTAATTTGCATAAAAATGCAGTTTTAACAACTTTTATTATAACCAGCCAAACAGAAAAAAAAACTGTAACAGTTAATAAACCTATATACAGTTACATCTTTTCTCTTAGAAATAGAAACAGTATTTTACATTTAAAGTATGATTTCACATTAAGAAGCTCTTTCCTGTTTCAGCTTATGATTGTTGTCACTAAGGTGATGACCAGACCAGAACACATAAATAACTATAAAATCATGCTGGGATAATGTGCATGAGTGTGTGCGTGTCTGTGTGTTTTGAGTCACCAAACTGACGTTAAAAATATACACAACAGATATGTCTTATCACCATATTCTTGACACATGCAAGAAAAACTTAAAAACATCAAATCATATGATAATAACCAAGGTGTGTCTGTACCACCTTGTGAAAGGCCACATATTAGTTTTAAATATCTCAACACAGCACATACAGATAGAAAGAACAAAAGCCCCTTTGCTATATGCCCATTCTACTATCAGCATTACCAATGAATTTTATTTAAAAAAAAAAAATAAAAATTATCAATCTTTTTGGGAATAATTTTGCTTTTTTACATTTAAAGATACCTTCCTTAAATAAAATTTCTCATTTTTTTTTCCAAATCAAATCATTACACATGCACCAATTTACAATTGTAATATTTAGCAGTGATAATATCATTCTGAACCAGCGAAAGTCTTATTCTGATGAAACTGAATTTTTCAAATATGTTTATTTAAAGCAGAATTATGTTAAAATCATTTCACGCCAATCCAAACTTTCAGCAGTTATATAAAAGCAAAAAGCCATCAATATACAGAAAAGGTATAATATCAAAAAGACTACTAGAATAGGCACACAGACAAAGGGGGGTGTCTAAATCTATCAAATAAAAACAAATACATAAAATATATATATAACTATATCTATAGTCTATAACAGTCAACTAGTCACAGTTAGTAAGGTGAAAACTTCGGCGAGCCGGTTTTCACAGTTGCCACACCGACTCGCACTTTTCCAGTGAAGCCCGGTTGTTGCATTGCTTGCTGAGGCAACCCAGCCATTAGTAGAGGATCCATGACGCCAAAGTTATAACCGTTTAGCGCTCCATTGACACCATTTAAGCCCGCAATACCGTTAATTCCGCCCATTCCCAAGTATTGTAGGGTGGCTGTGGGCTTCATGGCTGGTAAAGTAAGCGGCATAGCCAGCTGGGCATGATGGGATTGAATAGACACCGGAGATGTCACCGAAGTCACGGGGGTCGCTGACGTAGGATTGGCAGAACTCGTGGGGGGTGTGGCGGCAGTGTTAGGGTCAAGAACTAGAGTCTTATGTAATTCCATGCTGTAGAAAAAAAACGGGAAGGGAAAAAGTATTAGACACATGGCTCAACAGTAATCACACACCGCGTGCAGGCAAATAAAAAAATAACCCCAGGCACAATGAACTAACCAGGAAGGATAGATTTGAGTAGACTATGAAGACACCAATCCAGAAAAGGTGAATGAATGTAAAATTCTTCAGAAATGTAATTCTCAACCATACATAGTTGGTACTGACTTGTTACTCTTGCTAAATTAAGGTAGAGCTTGATGAGTATGTACAGGTTTAGAAGTGAAATAAAGGAAAAAAACAACAAGAGATGACATTTCTGGCACCCTGAGGTTGTTACATATTAAAATGTAAGTTTATTTTAGACTGTTCTTAGATTATTCTCCTTGCTGATTCTTGTCTTTCCAGACATGGGCAGACTACACATTTAATACTAGCAGTGTTTTTTTTATCAGATAGACCTGGAAAAAGCTGTCTTTAACTATAAGCAAATTTACCAAAAATTACTATCTTTGTGCTTTTTAAATAAATAACTTTGTCCTAGTGAAAAAAAAAGAGTTTAATTTCATCACCTGTTAGTTAGAAACATGTTTGCATTATCTAGAGCTGTATTAACTTCTATATTGTTTAATCTTTATGCAGCAACACATTTGTCAAATAATTTTTTTATAGAAATGAAACAATATTGATAGTTTATTTTACACTGAAGTTTCCAATACAGAAGTATATTTGGACAAGTACCCATATTTGAAAATCCATACTGAAGGAGCCATCCTGGTGAGTCCAGTATATTTTTCTAATCTGGGCATGTGTCCAAATATGCCATATTGGACATTTCAGTGTATAATGAACTTTTTATTCTATATCCATTTTTTTCTGCTATGGACTTAATTACACACATGATATATATTTCCATATTTATATCCACTTTGGATTCATAAATGCATTACTTTAATAAAAGAATTATTTTGAGTTATAAATAACAGTGATGTAAATAAAAAAAAATTTTTTTTTATTCATTTATGTCTTCCTCAGACAGTATTCTGACAGATGCTTGCTTGCGTGTTTGCAATGAAATAATGAACCATTATCGAGCCACTTGAACCATACAAATCGCTTGCATACATTGATCACAACCAGATCCTTACTCGTTGGGCTTTTATCATATATTGTGTTCGAGATTTTGAGATTACTGTCAAATTACCTAATATATTTGGATGATGTACTCTCCAAAACAGCTATGTACAGGAAAGTCAAGTGATACAAATCCATTGCACTGATTAGTAATAAAAAATTGGATGATTGAAATTTATAAGTAATCTTTAAATTCATCCTAAATTAAGCAAGGGCTGTCCAAAAACAGCATGCTCTACCTTCTCCAAGTAATGGATACTATAATGAAAATTCCAGATTGAAAAGGGGCATTACTCTATTTTAAGTATGGGGAATTACTCTATTTTAAGTATGGGAAATTACTCTATTTTAAGTATGGGAAATTACTCTATTTTAAGTTTACCTTTCCTACTAAAATGGTTGCAGCTGGGTCCTGAAACAAGTATTCAAAGTTTGAAGTTTCTTTGACAGTTATCAAGAAGCGGATCTTAACAAAATGTTACTAGTGATGGCACCGATGCCCAAGAGAGAATCCTGACGATAGCTCCACTTATTAATGATATCCCTCTTTCAATTCATCCAATTACTCTTACACTCTTGATAGCTCTTCAAAAATAACTCTTAAATGATGAGGTTAGTTAATTGGCCTGGGACATTTGGTAGCATGTATACAGTGATAACAAATAAATACATGGTGGTGAGTAGAAAACTGTACATTTGTGCCAGAAAGGGCGAAGGAACAGTCATGCATGAACCACCCAGTTAATACGGTCTTGCTTGTATATTTTGAAAGTATGTTTTTTTTTTCTTCAAATTCCATAAACATATCTATCTAAAAATGTTTTAATTTCTATCCTACTATATTCAGGTGGCTATATATTATTCTTTGCATAAAACATGTTATAGTTCGCTCTAAAGATATGATTTATTTGTATACCTGGCTTGTGTTATAAATAGTTAACTTGTTTTGCAGCTTTTGCAGCTTTTAGACATTTTGATAGTTTAAGCAAACATTTTCTAAAAAGATTGGTCATGTCTGTGTTTGACAAAAGTCAAACTGCCATGTTAAAACCATTGTTCATTACACATAAATGAAAGTATTGTACACAAAACTACACTGTTTGTACCTTTTATAGTTTACTTCTAAAAGATTACAAAATTCAAAATATAAGTGAAATATTATAAGTGCAAGCAGAAAAGGCTATTTAAGCATGTTGTTTGTTATGCAGACAATACTTTCCATTTTTAAATTATACATTTCTTGAAGCTTCAAGTTATGCCAACATTTCAATTCACTACATGCAAGCTACAGCTCTATCTTATCACAGTTTGTTAGTGTCAGGAATAAGCTTGTAAAAATAAATGTCCATTTTCCTTTTTAACATATAAATTCTTTAAAATGTTAATTAATCCAAATGTGACCACAATTTACATCACACAATGAGATTAAGCCTTTATTAAAAAAAAATAATTAATGTTAAGAACTTTATAATATTAGTTGTGAGTGGTCTTATTTCAAGACTGATAAATAACGAATCAAGCTCACTTGGTTATTACACAAAGGAAAGTGGACATTTGTTTAGTACTGTAACTGCTTCATGCAAAAAAAACACCCTTGGCACAATAGTTACTAATCACAAATTTTGTTGAGATGAATTAATATTTTTTAAAATTTAAACGAAATTGTTTTGAGGGATGTTGTTTTGCATGTTTCAGTTTGTATAATTACTATATATATATACATATACTGATAAAAAGTTTGGGAATTCTAACCAAAGAGACATAAGATAAAGACAAAAACCATTTTCACATTTAAGCAGGATCTACATAGCTACAACTGGTAAACAAATCTGAACATCACAAATTCCCACCAAACATGTTGCTGAATACTGAATCACATCACTGATTTTTTATTAAATAGATTTGTTTTTACTTTTTTATGATTTGTTCTGTTACTATTTGTAATAATTGACATAATTAACTGACCAGATTCATGAAAGTTCTTTCTTGGCCAGGTTTGATTTTTTTCATTTCTAAATATTTTTTTTCTTTTCTGTATCAGTGGATTTATTTATCACCTATCATCAAGTATTCAGCATAGCATGTTTGGTGGAAAGTGCTCCAGATAGTGGAGTTGCTTCCCCTTGACTCCAGTTTCTCTCCATTGGTGTTGTCACGACAACCATTTCCTCTTTGTTCACAGACAGAGAGATGTATTGTTTTGTGTTTTCAATATTAGTATATGGTGTCCTAGGAAAACACATCTTATACAAACTAGGCTTGTTGCATTAAAGGCATGGTTTAAGTGTTTCCTCCTTTTCTAGACAGCAAAACATGTCAAAGATGTTCATACAGAAGATTTAGATACAATTTAGAAAGTTTTATACAATAGATTTGAATAAAGACAATTCCATTTCATTTATTTCATCTTATAAGAAAGTGTTTCTTTTGCTTTTTTCCTCTTTTTTTTTCAGCCATATTCTGGGAAACCTACAAATGAAGGAAAATTTCACCCATAATGCAACATGCACATTGTGACAAACTGTAAATAATGAAAAGTTTGTACATTTACTGAGGAGTTGTTACTAACCTTGTATTTATCAAGTACTGAGCCATACTAATTGTCTCTGGAGTGCCTGTGATGGTCACTTTACGATCCGGACAGCCTTCCTCCGCATTGGAAATCTTGATGTTAGCCCCTGACAGTTGTCTGTGTGTGCAGAGTGAGAGGAAAAGATCGATGTAAAGCTACGGACTTGTAAAATAAACTCTGCAGAATTTTATTGATCAGAACAGATATAGACTGTAACATTACTTTTCTTGATAGCCATCTAAAAAAAATGTAGTTAGATAATGCTTTTAAATACACTGCAAACCCTGAATTGTTTTGATTAAAAAAAATTGAGAATAAAAATAACAAACTTGTCATAAACATTATTCAATTGGTAACTAGCTACACCCCACCCCCAACCTTTTGTATAGTAATTAAATGCTATAATGTACCATTTTAATTTTAATGCTTCATTCATAAAGGAAAATAACAATTCCCACATTACTGAACAAAAAATTGACTCATACCTTATCTCGTTGATTTTCTGCCCTCCCCTGCCAATAATACAACCAATGAGATCATTTGGTATGTTCATTTCATGTGTCTGTGGTGTGTTGGGATGCATGGGACCATTCTGAGGATGTCTCTGCTGAAACGGTATAGGGGCATAGCCAGGGGCGGCCGACACTGAAACAGACAATAAAACAATTCTGGTACATGTCAAAAAATGGCAAGCTTTATTTAGTACATATTTTTATGTTTCAATTATTTGTATCCAAAAAATGTGTCAACCTTTGTGCTATTTTAACTTTTATGTTGCTTAACTAGTTAACCTTTGCAGCTTTTTACACAATTTATTTAAATATAAACTATTATCATATTTCGATTAAAATTGCTATTTTTTTTAATTGTTTAAGATATCTCAGATGAAAGTAACAATGAAGCTTGTTCTCTTAAGTTGCCTGTTAACACTGAATGAAGAAACAACCATCCCATTTTAAATGTTGTAAAAAAATGAACTTTTGAAATTGTTTGTAACACCTGAGAGTATGATTAGTTCAGTACTTACCTGGCAAGTATGTTGTTGGTGGCATCATGGGTATATGAGGCTGACCTATAGACATCTGGTTTAATTTGTTCAGCTGCAATCACAATAAAACAGGTATGAAATGTTTCCAATTAATGAAAATAATAAAAATAGAGAATAGCTGATAAAATAAATCATATAATCATTATAATTCATAAAAAAACAGGTTCTCTACCTTATTATAAAACAATATTATAAATAAAATTTAAAAAAAAATAAAAAATTGGTTGTAACACCTAAGATAGTGATTTGTTTTTATCATAAACCATAAGCATGTAATGATACAAAATAATCTACAGTAGCTTTTATATGAATGATATGTAGAATGCAAGGAATGATAACTAATTGGCATTTGAAACACACAAAGAATATTACTAATTTAAGTGTACTTTAATTGTCAGTGAACCAAATAAGGAATATCGTGTGTCATATTAAAAGAGGGAATCAAATGTTTTAACTTTTCATTTAAGAAATATTTTGTTAAAATTATATTGTTTAAAAAATTATAATCATATCCACAATAAAATTTCAAAAATAAATGAGAGACACTTTTCTTTATATCTACTATTTGGTGGTCACAATAAGATCATACAATCCGTAAGAAAGGGAAAAAAATGGTAAAATGTGGTGAAATGAGATGTATATAGTCAATGCAAGAATAATGGATACATAACAATATTGAAATTTAAAAAAAACAAACTGCTTCATTGCTCAGTGGCCAATTATAATTTACTTTTCAGGATATACAAAGGTTCAAAATCCAAAATACACAAAAATATTACTTTTAATCAACTACTGCTATATGAATTAATTTTAGAATAATTTTCAAAACGTTAAAACAATTTATTATTAAAAAATTAAGTTAAAGCTGTTCAATAACAATTTTTAAGATTCACTTATACTGTTTGCAATTGGTAAATAAAAGAATATATATCTTTGTCATAAAAAAATTAGTCTTTTTCTGATCACAGGAGAAGGAATTAAAAAGGGGGACATTAATGAAGATACTAACCCTAAACTCCTCGCCACAAATGGGATGACCCAATTCTGTGGGATGGTGATTTGTTAATTGGCTAAACGTTGGGAACAACCCAAACTGTATGGTAGGAATAATAGAGCAAGTTATTGTTTAATGCCAACAAACGCAGCATGGGGATAGGGAAAAAAGGGGGCAGCAAATCTACAACATTAAGACTACTAAAGCCAAATAGGGAATATTTAGATCAGATTTGCAAAAATTAGGGGTAGACAAATGAAGAAAAACACTTAAATGTGGCAAATAGGAGAAAAATTTGTTTAAAAACTGGAACCATAGTTGCATCAGTATCAAAGTATGCATTGATGTATACCACTTTTAAATATAATATTACGAATATAACATGTCATATCACTTCTATAACAACACAAAATAGCAATGGGATTTATGCCCTTATCACAGGCCAGTTCACATAAATACTTTCCTTACAAATTTTCTAACTCTACTAAATGCAAAGCTCATGTTGATAAGATAGATAAAATGAAAATAATTTCTTTTTATGAGGCATCAACTGTTTGGGAATTAGCTCAATGCCATAATATTCTACAATGCCTTTCAGTTATTAGGCATTTTGTATCAAATGATATGATTAGTCTGGTTCCTGTTTCGCAATAAAGCAGGGGTCTGGTGTAACAAAGGAGACCTAGGACCAAACTATAACAAATAAGATGCCATGCCAGTCTAACAATATTCTCTCACAAAAGACTAGGAGGTGACGAAACACAATTATGTGCATGTGGGACACAAGTGAATGGCAGCCATCTTGTTCTATTTTTAGTCTAGATCAGGGGAGAGCACTCAAGCATAGCTGATTACAAGTGAAAATGTCAATAAAATGATTGACAATGCATAAGGTATTTAGTGCTGTTGAGAATGTTTCAGGTGAATAAAACCATAATCAGAGTGAACTTTGGCCAGAAAACTGCAAGATAAAAATACTTGCTATAAAAACAGATAATAGAACAACAATAGTCACAAGAACATTAAAGGGTTCAGCCATTGACACAAAAACAGACATGGCAAGAAACTAAAAGAGCTAGGTTAGGAGAGCAAAAAATAAGATACGTAAGTGAATACAAGGCATTTGGGAGATTAACGTTCAGAAAAAAGGTGAAACTTATGTCATTTTTTCCCCTGTATTCTGTCTACAACACATCCAAGTAAAGGAATCACAGGAAAGGGGGAATATGATGCTTGTCAAAGAAAAATACCAAACATTTTGTCGATGTGACACTTTCATATTTCTCTTTTCATTTATATTTGGTATTTTGGTCATCAAAGACTGACAGTTAGCTTGCAGTGAACAAAAGACTATGACTGAACATTGACTCAAAAACTGGTGGTGGTAGGGAAAATGACAGATGGGCAAATTACCGTATACCCATAGGGTTCCTGAGGGCAGTTACACCAGACCTGCTGGACGAAAGGAACACCAACCTTTTAGCTTTTTTTGTAATTTGAACCCTTATAATAAATACCGCTATGTTTATTTTAAAAAGCAATGCATAATTTTTAAGTTACCATTTTATGCATACAGGTTAACTTCTTTGTAAACACTTGGCAGCAAATAGTGAAAATATTGATCAGATAGCTTCCCTGCAAGTCTAGCTGATCTGAACATGCACTATTTGCCTAAATTTGTTCAATATGTATCATGCAGTCTTGAGTAAACAGACTACCCTCCACATGAAGCCAACAGTTTTATTTAACGATAACATGTAAAAATCATAACAAAATAATATTTCACTTATGATTTTAAATAATGTTCAAGTTTTACTTTTCTCATAAACTGCTTAAACATTGAACAATTAGAAATTCTATCTACGGTAGCTTAAACAAGACTATCAAGTTAACATCACTTCAGAAATTAACCTTAAGTCTCTTTTATCTTAAACTTAATTCCAGACCTAAGAATAATAAAATATGCTTTCTTTTGCACAAAAAACTATAGCTAGCTTGTTAATGCTTTTCACATTGCATCTCTTACATAATACAGGACATTTTGATTAAGTCTGATTAATAGTTTTAAACTAAAATAAAAAATAAAGAATTAAAAAAAGAGTTGAGATGGGTAAAGCTTAAATAGTGTTTGTTTGACATATCTGATGTTAATAAAAATATACATCATGCATTTCTGATTAGGTAATTCATTATGACATGTTACTTTCTTTACACTTTATCTGTGTTAAGAACAAATGACAACTATTTTTCCCTTTTTAAATCATGTGTCATAAAACACATAACTTGCAAGTAATTATCCCATATTAAGTGGTTAAAAACTAAAATCAAGCAATGCTGATTTCATAGCTATTTTCAATAAATTTTTTATACAATATCTTTTTGTGCCTTATTATCATCCAAGATCACCAACCATTTAAATAATAAATTCCTACCAAAATTAAGTCTGCTTCTGCAACAACATTTATTTGTGTATGGAAAAAACATCATTTTTTTTACCAATTATATTGTAACTAACATTATACTTTTCATCATGTACCATGTTTGTACACATCCTTTTTTCCAAATAACTGATCAACCAATATTGTTACACCAAAAATGTGCACATATGTCCCTTTTAAATTTCCATTAGGAAAAACAATTTTATATATGCATTTTAGTTTTTCTAAAAATCAAGCCAACCACCTATGGAGCAAAATACAGTACATCTATCAGAAACAAGTAAAAGGAGGGGGGTGTTCATTACAAATTTTGACACAGTTTGTTTCTACGCATAATGGTGCAGCGCATGCAGACTGACAACTCACCTCTTGTGGCGGGGGTGGCATCGCTACCTGCGGACTCTGGATGACAAACGCCTGTCCACCCGCATACACCACCGGTGGAACTGCTGGCTTTGGACGGTAGGGGATTGTGGCACCCTTAGGAGGGGACTAAAGGAAAAATGGTCAATGCTGAAGGTCAGAAGAAAAAAAGAGGAAAACAAGAACAGCAATAAACCCAGTGTGTATTTTTGGAGGGGATGTTGAAAAAGTAAAAAAAAAAAGAAGATAAAAAGCAAGGTGGTCTTTATAAAAAGCAGTTGGGTTTGATCAAACTTTTTTCCATGTTCTTATTTCATTTTGTGTGGAGATGTTTGCATGATGTGTATTGATATGATGTGACTTTTTACTTATGACTTAAAGATGATAGTATGTTTAGTCTTGACTTGAGTCTGAAGAAACATGAACAATTGACCCTTATAGTGAGAATTGTTTTAATACATGTGCTTAATTGACATTTTTTTTATTTATATCCAAACTTTGATCTGCATGATTAGTTAAAATGCTATTTTATATGATGACAGTATTAAAGATAAAGGGCTTTTGTTTTGTTTTTAATTTGTACTTAAAATGAGATTTGAAAGATAATTTTTTTATGAAAAACCCTCATCTTTCCATGTAAGTGATTCAAGATTTTGAAATTTACAGATTTGTTTAATTTATAGCATTATCCTTCAACCAGAATAGATTTGCAATGTGATATAAATAGCACATGTCAACAATATATAGATATGGGCTGTTTGACAATGTTCAGGAAAAACGATGAACGACATCCCTAGTGGTGTTTGCTGAGGTCATGCTTGATTGTCTACTCAATTGGAGAAAAGATACGATAGAGAGAGCATATTACAGGCAGTACTTCTGGGGAATATTGTTCTAATGTTGGCGATCTATATCGTCTCTTGTTATCACTGGTTATGGGGTAGAAAGGTGGGGTATGGAGGTTTGTTCAAAAACCTTTGGTGGGTAAAAATAACATCACCACGATAAGAGAAGTGAACAGATTTCTCAAGAAATGACAATAGAAAGGGTCAACATAAGGGAGAGTCACTAGAAGCCAATGTGGTATATATCTCCTATACTATAGACACCAACATATTGGGAACAGTGTCAAATAAAGCCGGGTTTGATCAGAGGGGTCTGACATTTTAAAGTGATGCATACATGAAAATATTTTGGAACACATGTTTGTCTTGGGATTTTCTGTTATGTCAAGTGAAAAGGGAATAACAAGTGGATTAAATGTTGATGAGAGTTCTAATTCAGTATAAGCATATGTACACTGACTGAGTTCTTGAATATACAGAAAAAGTAAGGGCTCTAAAAGGCTTTTGAAAGCTTAAAACAGGAGGCTGAAGAAAGATGGAAAAGAAGTCTACAGTATTTTTAATAGTAAAGTTGTCATTGTAATAACAACATTATGAGTGTAATAGGTGATGCATGCTGTCTTTGGCAGTTATCATTCGGATATGTTCTGAGTTTACAAGTGGATACCAGGAGGCAGTTTTGTCTGTATACTATTTACATAAGAGAAAAAATATGGAGTGTAGTTTTCCAGTGGTAGATTGTTAAAAGGGCATTTTATGTTAAAATTTGTGTAAAATTGGGTAAATGTGTATATGATTCTGTCAAGTACGGGTTGGATACATATCATCCCTTTGGTGTTTGTGTTAATATTGTGACATCAGATATTTCCTGATTTTGCAACAGTCCAAAATATTACAAGCGACATTAAAATGCCTGGTTCAGAGACATAAAGGGATCAAACCCCACGATTCATCCTCCATCACACAATAGTTTAAATATTAATCTTTTTTCTGATTGCTTCTAACAAATTCATTTTCAACCAATCAGATTCGAGATAATCAATTTGTGCTGGAGACTGAATGACATGATAGTGCATGACCTCTGAACCTGGGTGACAGGACAAAGCTACTGACTGGGTGGATTAATCAGGGGAATTAACTCTAAGGACCTGAAGCCAGTAACATCCAGAGTTGCTCACCTTTGACACCTTTGATTTGGAGCCTAAAATACAACAGTTTTTGTGTGAAGACTTGGTGTGTAGAAAAAAAAATCTTCTAAGACTGAAAAATTTACTCAATAATGTAAAAAAGGAAACATGTTTTAGGAAAACAAAATTACAACATGACTTATTTCTAAGAAAGACATCATTTTCAGAATGCAAGAATTATTTCTAGATACATTTGAATTATGAAACATTTGAAACTCCCTTTCAAAATTTAGCATTGAATGATTTAAAATTAAAAAGCCTGCTTGAAATAGGACAAAAGTTTACTCCTGTGGGTTAAGGAGTACAGGATGGGTGGGGGAAGTGATCTTTTACCTCCAGCATGATGCCACAGACTAGACGAATACACGCTGTAACAGCCTCCGCAGTCCCAGAAATGGTGACAGCCCTTTCTGTTGAGTTGGGCAGCATCTCGCTGGCTACTTGGATTGATGCTCCTGTGCCCTAGAGTAGACAGGTTATAACAAGCTTATATAAAGTGATGACGATTTTAACAATTGGGGTTAAAAACTATTATTGTTTTACAATCTAATTAAGTTACAACAAAGATAAATTAGATAAAACCAACTGCTTTACTTCTAAACTGTCATGCTGAGTAGAATTTTCAACTTTCAATAATAATTTATAAGTCGTATTCAAAACTTACCTCTCTGATTTCCTTGATTTTGATCCCACCCTTGCCAATGAGTGATCCACATTGACTGGCCGGAACAACCAGACGTAATGTTACTGGCGGTTTAGGCACTGTAGGCGTGTTCTGTAAGTCCTGAAACACGCAAGGCTGAAATGTCCAACGTATTAGTTATATGAGCACAACACAGCACAACATGCTAGGTAGGTCAACAAATCAAATAAACAAAGAACAAAATGCTTGCAACAAGGTAATTAGCAATTAAACTTTTCAAGGGAGGTAACCAAAGCAATTACTGTTTCTATAATAACAAGATTTCTTGGAGGAAAAAATCAATGAACTCAATAATTAGACAGTTGCTTTGACTTAAGGGATGATAAGAATAGAAAGGTACTACCTTATATGTCAATGATGCCATTTTCAGAAAATCTACCATTTAGGAATGTTCGTCAATTATGTCGTATTCCATTTTACTTGTTTTAAAATCAAAAGCTGACATGCTATTTTAAAAAAAGAGAAACAAAACAAGATGGGCTCAATCCAGGAACATAATAACAGAAGAAAAGACTTCTTGTGGTCCATGCAAGAAAAAAAGACCAAATCAAAACACTGGAAAGAACTCTTACCTCCTCAAATTTGGAGCAGATCATTGTAAATGCCTTATGGATGTTGTCTGTTGTACCAGTGATCGTGACAATTCTTTCTGGGCATGAGCCATCAGATATGTTGATTTTTGCACCACTCTATAAAAAACATGACAAACATTTTCGAGTTTATTTACTAAGGTTGAATAACAATGCAGGCATTTTCTTAGACACAACACCCTTTTTTAAAACCATTCGTACAAGATTGCATGTGTTTTAATGCTTTTTTCTTTCTTTTTGTTTTTTGCTAATGTCTATATATAGTCTAAATTTTGAAACTAACAAATTTTGCTGCAGGAATGATAATACAATATGATTATACACTGATGCCTTATTTAAAGCTAAACATAATGTGCCAGTCAAAGTTAATTATGTAAGAAAGTTATTCTGATACAAGAGCTGTTTGTAATTACCTCTTCTCTGTATCGCTTGATGTTGTCCCCTTTCTGAAATTGGAAAAAAAAAGAACATAAATACATCATTCTTTAAAATCAACATCACCATCATCCAACATCCAGCATTCATCCTCCTCCCCCAACCATCATCATCATCATATTATTGCAACCACAACCAATGTTATTACCCCTACCATCCATGACGCAATAAATCAATCATCTTACAAAGAGATAGCTATTTTTCTATACCTAGACAACATGACCAACTGTCTACAATCCCATACTATTACAGTACTATCTTCTTATTGTCTCCCTATTTTCCCTGACTTCAACATAATTATCCCCTTATCTTAATTAATGCAACCTGATACTCCAGTCCAATCAAAAACTAACGAACATAAGGTCATGTGATACAGCCCTTAATTAGACTGTATCAGTTGATGGTAACAATGCCTTTCCTTAGCATTGCCTTTCTTTAGCATCTTTCTTTAGCATTGCGTTAGAAAACAGTGTCACATGTAGTAATAAAATGGCATCATTAGAAATTAATACATGAACCTGGGAAGATCAAGAAAATGTGGCAAATTGTGTAGAAAGACCTCTGTTAACATAGCAATAAAAAAACAGCATTTCTAAAAATGACATTATTTAACATTGGAAGAGAAAAAATAGTTGTAGAACAACAGTGGATTGAAAAAAGGTTGCTTCTAAATCTCTCTTACCTTTCCAATGATACTCCCAACCTCCTGTAAAACGAAAAAATAGAATAAAGATTAATTAAGGTTAAAACATAACCAATATAATCAACACAATTAAATTATTGACATAAAAGGATGATGTGAGAATGGGTCGAAATGGTGTTCATAATGCTAAACTAACCATGTTTACAATTTGAGTTATCTAACTAAATGACATTACTTGCTTTTCTGTCACAGCAAGCAAAAAAATATGCATGGGAGGATAATTATGTGAACTTGCTATTCCACTGTGCATGTCAGAATAAAGGTAATAAGTTTAGAAATGGTATGCCTCTGATTTTACTAAATGCTTACCATGCTTATAAGTTAAGAAGATAAATCCTCAATTTCTAGTTCTAAATAAATTCATGTGCAACCATTTATTTCAGCTATTAACTATCTGACAATTTACTCCGTATTTCAATTATTGCTAACAACCATCTATCACGTTTAACATTTAGGATGCAGTTTCCTATTTTTTAATAGAGGCACATCCTTGCCCCCTTTACTTAAAGAAGTTTCAAATTTGAGGCACCTATGAAAATGGTGGACTATTTATAACATTATCCTTAGCTTTGAAATGAGCCAAATTACAGGGTGAGGTAAGTTACATGTTATACTGAGATCCTTTTCAATTAAAACTCAGCCCATGAAAGTAAATAATACGTATTTAAAGAATTCTAAGAGATATTTTCTTACAAATTAAAAGCCTTAAATACCTGCTTAAGTCAAATTTTGTTTCTACTAAGTAAAAATGTATATGGTGTTTGTTAGCTTTGTATAATTGATTTTGTCCAAATATTATGTTTGTTGGGTTTATCGTCCCACCAACAGTAGTTCAGTTATCTGGAGATGGTGTCCACCTGAAGCAGATATAGTGCTGCCTTCACTGTGTATAGCATGCCATGAACACCTGGTATGATACCACATCCAGTCACAATATCCTGACACTGGGCTATGCAGTCGGGGAACTACCCTTATATTTGCTTGAGTGTTAACAAGAAAGCTAGCTATACCACTACAATTTTTATGACTTTGGTATGTCCCGGCCCGGATTCGAACCCATGGCCTTCTGTACATACAGACATTGCTCTAGCGACTACGCTATCAGGTCAGGTCCAAAACAGTTTAATTCAATAAAGTACTGATACTTTATATCTCTTTCTCAAATAAACAGACTGGAATGTTGATATTTATATCTAATTTCAGTTATGTTTAACTTCATTTGATTAAGCTTCCATTTTTCACTGGATATAATGCATTTCTAATGTTTTTCTATAAAAGAGATATTATGATTTAAATAAATGTATGTTCAGATTGTAATAATAGATTTAAGCTAAACCAGTCTAAACATAACCTTTAGTCATTCAGATTCTGCAAATGATTGTAAATAGTTTGTAAAGGCGTATGCAAGAAAGGAACTCTAGTCTGATAAACAAAGAGATGACCCTCTTAACCAGTACAAGTCTTTTAAATTTATGGCTTCAAGTAGTCTGAAAATATCCCTATGGTACTTAGTGACATGACTTTAATGATTTATATCCCATCATCCTATAAATCTTCATTAAAAAAAACTAATAATTAATGTTCAATTATCCTTGATCATAAGTTTACCATCCTGACTGCGTCCTTTGTCATTAATCTTAACAATGTTTAATGAGAAGGTTGATTATCAGAAAAATGGTAGAGAAAATGTAAATGCAATTATAAATGTTGATCAAATTTTTAATAAAAGAAAACAAGTTTATTGGTGAGAAAAAATAAAACTTAACGATTGAATGTTCCCATACAAACAAAATTTAACAGAAAAACACTACGCAACATGCAAATTTATGGCTTTCCATTTTAAGGACATAAAATATTGTTTTCTACCCTTAGCCAATGTCAAAATCTGATACTGGCAACATTAAGGATCTCTACCTTTCCATCACTACTAAAAAAGGACATGGGCAGAGACAGACCCCTTCCAATCACACTTTCATTTCTCAATTTTTGAAGAAGTCAGCCTAAGATCCATACTTTCAAGACATCAAAACATTAAATTAAACACCCCATATTGTGTGTAAAACAGGGAGTCCAGTGCCATATGGACATGAGTGAATCTAGGATCAACGTTTGGCGATGAAGTTCACAAACATACATAAACACCTTATACAGAGGGGGAAAAAAGCACAAAACCATCCATTTATGAGCTTTTTAACTGAGTAAATATGCAGCTGAAATTGGATACCTTATAGGGGCTCATTTTTGGCACATTGGTCAAATCTCATGTGTGGGCGACATGACAGCATTTCGATAATATGAATATACGTACTGACCCAATAAACCAGTTAAGGATCAGGATCGCTTAGATGATAATTGTAATCCACTAATCTTTTCTTTTATCCTCTCTCCTCTCTCCATCACCTTGGAGATATATGCCATTTCAATGACCTGGCCTCATGCAAATGACCTCCAATTCAACTGACAACAAATCAAACACCAATTTACTCTATTAGCACCATCAATACATGCAAGTATTGGCAAGGCATCGCAATCATTTGGGATTTTTGTCATATTTCATTTTCCTTTTTGTTTCTCTTATATATTTTAAATGTATTTAAGTGAATATTTTATAAAGATATGATGTAGAGAAAAATGCCAGTTATAAAATTAGTAAAGTATACTGTATTTTAAAAAAGAATGTTTATAGAAATAACATGCTCTAACAACAGGCTTAATTAAGATATTTCTGCTTTTTGCAGATAATTCAGGTCTTAAATGTTAAGAATATCCAAAATGTAAAGAATATCCAAACTATGTGAGTCCTACTTTCAGTCCTAGCTTTAAGATTTATCAGTGACACAATCTGGGCCTAAAGGCAGATTCCTAGGTATCTACAAGGTCAGGACAAAGTTCATTAAACCTCAATAACTGAGAGATAAAAACGCCTAATAAAAGACATTATTAACAATTCCACTACGACCACTTTGCTATCCACCGCACTATCTTTCGATGGAAATTTTTATTGCATTTACATGCTGTAATTATTTTCTTCATCATTTTTCATCTACAGTTTAGGGCCAGTGAATTATTAATAGTGTTAATCCCACGATTGCTGCGACACTATGCAAAATGCCACAGGACAGTTCCTTAATAACTACTAATGTCACAGCAAGGAAACCTATATAGATTTCCTTTCTTTTGCCTTTCCAAGAACATAAAAGTTGGTGCTGCTTGGTGCTGGTTTCTTTGTAATCAAGGCATTAATACAAAATCAATGTCGCCCAGAGAAATAAAAGGACACAACCTAGCCATTTGATCATGTTTTGGCGGGTATCGACTTAATAAACAAGGCTTGTACTTCAGTATAACTAGCCAGATGGCAGGAGAAAGTCTAGAATCAAAAACTGTTTTTTTCTTACGATTTACTAAGATTTTTACACAATTGTGAAAGTACGGAAAACTTCTATTCTTATACAGAAATATTTAAACAAGCACCTGTTTTAAATAAAAATCTGTATCTAAAAGTGCTACTTCAGTAAAAACAGAAATGTCTAAAAAACTTTTTCCACAGCATACATTATGTACAGTTCCACTTTTATTCTCACATAATGAAAAATGATATTAACACTCCAATCCTCTTGAAGCAATGAAAAATTCAGCCTGGTTTTTTTCTCAGGCTATGAATGAAATAATTGTTACAATATTGAGTTTCCACTGCCTGTGGCATCTTTTTAACTAAAGGGAGTCATTTTGGAGTAATTTCCCCTTGTTCTTGAAAGATCAGCTCTTCAATAACAGGGAAAAAATTGCAAGCTGATGGAATAATAATTTGTCACTAATGGTGAGTGTTTGCCCAGGCGCTGGGAAGACTATTTCTGATACATTCTCAAGATTAAAATCTAACATGTTCAATCATTTCCTCTACAGAGACAAATTACTTTGATTTTGAGAATGTGATGACAAATCTGGGAGAACACGGACTTAACCCCATAATGGTTTTGTTTTCTTTCTTTGCGCCAACAATATATGTTCAATATTTAACATATACTATGGTTAAGTCACAAATTGTAACGTTGTTTAAATAAACTATAGATAATGCTGCAAAATTGTCAGATGTAAGTTTCTAAGATGCGATGAGGTGCTTGGACTATATGGATATTCTGGCTAAACAAAAACTGTTCACTTAGATATAATTAAGTGCTGCCTTAAATGTAATATGCAGTATCCAACTGACTAGATTCAAATCACATTTACCAGTCCTCAATCCTCACTTAGCCAGCTCAGGAAACCCAAATTAACTGGGAATTGAACAAAAAAGTCTGGTTAGGTCTATTCTTTTGTACAATCAATGTCTATTTTTTACACCAAGTACTATTTTCATATCAAAGTTCCATGAAGCAGATTTCATTACATGCCATCACATAAGAAAACTTCTGTCAAGAGAGCTGCTTTGGTCATCTGTATGCTAGTACTTTTTTCCTGGAATAAGTTCAGGTAAAGATTAATCTTAAAACAAAATGTCTGTAATCAATTTCTACTTCAGGAGTCATTAAAAGCAATCAGATCTAACATTCTGATGTCGCATGTTAGCAGACCATCAACTTACATCATGATCGCACAGTTGACTGAGGACATGAAATTAGTTTCTAGTGAAAGGACCACAATGTGAGGACATAACAAACTTCTAGTGACATTGATCAGATGATCCAATTCATATAAAGGCATGAACACTTACCATGCATGAACTATTTCATGGATTAAAATACAAGTGCACATTTTTCATTTAGAGCAAAATATTTGTATAATTATACAAAAATGAACCATTGTAGCACTTGTGGTAAAACATTGATTTCAACACCAATTTCAATGCCACAATTTGCGCAAGAGTATTGAAAACAATTTCTTGTAAAGATACAGCTGGGGGAAAAAGCAAGCTGTGATAGACTTGCTCCTGTTGTTTATATTCATAGTCGATGTGACATACAATTACAGCCATGACTCACGTACCACAGAGAGGGGGTAATTATATATATTATCTAAAATCTGATGGATAAAAGATGGCTCAGGGGGGTCCGTCAGTCCTGTCATCATGTTGAAGCATTTTGACAATCAATAAAAATGGACCGCTACTGGTGACAATAATTCTTAGATGAATGGTGGTGACTGCCGGGGAAGGATTTAGGCTTTCCTCGCTGTGGAATTATGTAGTAGAATATTATATTCTGACACACTAGCTTTTGATTATTTTTTGAGTGAAAGTGAAATGAGGATAAACAACTCTGTTTAGGTTATTCTTTGATAATTTATAGGATAAAAAAAGAAACCAAGGAGTAAGAAAACACAGGCATTTCAAAATACTAAAAATAAGGGATAATTCCAAAGATAACAAAATTTTAATCCTTTGTCCTGGTAATTCATTTCATGTATTATACTTAAGATAAACTCAGTCCCAAAATTGTTAGGCTTTTGAAATACATCACAGCAACCAATTATGATCATTAAAGCGACCCCAAGCAAATGTCTGGGAAGAACCACACAGCACGAAAGGTCAGCTGGAAGACCTTCCCACGTTAAGTCAATCACCCCAAATGGGACTTAAACCCACGTGGTGAGAGGCTAAGTGGTCAGAGGAGTTTCGAGTCTGCAACTCCACCACTACACCACACGGTCCCCAAATTTGATTACAGGCAAATAAACAAGAGCAAATATATATATTTGCATGACAAACAATATCCTAAACCAGCTAAAAACTGGTACAAGTAAAATCCACTGCAACAACCTTGAGGTCCTAAAAAACAATGGAATCATTTTTTAACAAACTGGCTAGCCTACTCACCAAAGGAGTGACAGTGATCTATTATCAACAGACTATTAGAAGGGAAGAACATACAGGAAGCCTAGGAAAGTGAAACTCAGTTGGAAATGAGTCCATTTATAAAGATTATGACAAACATGTGGTGGATGGAAGGAATATCTGTTAGACCTAAGGTTTAAACATCAGTACCATTAGAAGATTATACCCTTCATTTACACTTGGTCATATTGACAAGAGTGAAAAAGATCTTTATGCTAAATTATAATTGAGTTTATGCAGAAAGACAAGCCTTTTATTATTTTTCAAGAAAAATTTCAAATCTAGAAAGTTGGCGGTAACAGAAGTATTATCTCCAAAGTTCCAATTCTACATTTAGTAACTGTTTCTGATAAATGAATGAAACAAAGAATAAATTTTGTAGAGATATATTTTTAGCTAACAGACCAATGTGAATTGGGGCTATTAAATGGTTACTTTACTCTCTAAAGAATAATAAAACTTGCATAAGACCACATTTTCTTACAAATCACAGGTGTTCTTTTCAACTAATTCAATTTTTCCCCCAGCAAATGAACGATTTATTACACGAATGTAGAAATAAGATAAACAAAACCTATGTTTTAAAGGTCACTTCTGAATCATTATAAATTATATTTTTTATGCTGAATAATGAATCTTTGCTATGGTGGAGATAATTGTCTATATAATAAAGATGATATAAATTTCATGATGTTAATTTTTTGTGCCATAAGGGCTGAGTCGAAATTTATTGTCCTTTTTATACAAATAATACTTTTAACTTCTTCCAAACATTTTGTCAAAAGAGCTTTTGAAGTGTTAAATGTTTCGATCAAACTTAAAAATTTCAAAACAACTGCACATAAATCACTCTGCTTAGGACAAGAATATCAAAATAATATTCACAAAAATTGCCTCCCTTTTGACTAAATCTGACCCTACCTAGATTGAATGTTTTAACACTTTCAGTAAGATTCTGTGATAGTATAACCATTTGCACAAAGTAAGAATGTGCCGCTTAGCTAAATGTGCACACACACTGGAAAGGAAATGGCCCCTTAGGGCATGTTTGGACAATGACTTACTTGGATTATAGCTAACTATTGAATTTCTTAACTTCTTTTGAGCTAATCCCCTAACAAAGAAAGGCGACCATGTCGTCAATCCACATTATAAGCCTGTAATAATGCCGTCATTATAGCATAGCCACAAGAACTTTCATGTTATTTTTTGCTTGAATTTGTTTGGTATGGTCATTATCATTCAGTTTTCAGTTTATATATTTAAGATGGAATCAGAATTTTGGGTTACGATATTCTCTGAAAATGTGACGACCATTCAAGTAGTTAATATCTTATTCATTGTATATAGTAATATGATGTATTTATCCTTTATATAGTAATATGATGTATTTATTCTCTATATAGTAATGATATATTTATCCTTTATATAGTAATATGATGTATTTATCCTCTATATAGTAATATGATGTATTTATCCTCTATATAGTAATAGGATGTATTTATCCTCTATATAGTAATAGGATGTATTTATCCTATATAGTAATAGGATGTATTTATTTTTAAAATATAGAAATATGCTGTAGCTATCCTCATGTATTTATCCTTTATATAGTAATATGATGATATTGACAGAAATATTAACCTCGAGTTAGAGCGAGCAATGAACAAAATACTTCTATGACAGGGATTAAAAGTAATGCAGATTTTATTTCTGTGGCTTTTATTAAGTCATCGCACCCATCTTTCACTAATCAAGAAAGTATACCCCAATAACATTGTTTGTTGCAGTCTGATACACAACAGAATGACAGAGGCCTTAATCAGAAAACAATTCCAAGAGCTCTGTCTAGGACAGCACTACCAACCTTGCCCTGCATGATCATGCGCACTGTAAGGATGGAGGGGGCAATGCCATTGCTTTCATTTCCTTGAACCATGTTGGTCTCTGTGGCCATAGCCTGCTCACCACACCAAGTTAGAAAGGTAGCGTCTTGTAACGCTACAGTCACTGGTGGAAATCTGTGTACAGTTCGATTCTTTTATGAGTTCTTCTCCCTTAGTTACTGTAGATCTGGAAACAGAAGAATAAATATTGTTGTAGGGAACCGTAACTATTAATGATTTAGGTTCAACATAAAAAAATAAAATAAAACTGCATCATATAGAACAAGCAGAAAATGACACAGTAACTATCAATCATGTTCCCGCATTATCGAAAATGGGGAAACGAGTGATCGTTTTCACCATCTTTCAAAATGGAGATGGAATCACACCTTAAACCACACATCAGAAAAGAAAAATATCCTTAAAGATCAAAATATCAATAGGTAGCCAGTCAAAAAATCTTTAACACTCAATCACAGTCTAACACCCTCCCTTTAAGAGTATATATGTGACATTGATGAATGCATCTCAATCTTCTAGGTGACATGGAAAGTCTCAATAATGAGATGTATAGACCTAACAGTGTCCATACTTAACGTCTCATTTCTAACAGAAATTTCACTTAGTCAATAGCAAACTAGCAGCTTTCAAGCTGATCTATTTATAAAGGAAAAATCAAGGCATCAAACAAATCTTAAGGTAAGAAAATTCTGTCTTTTTAAGTTTTATGACCTTTAATTTATCATTACTTAAAAAGGCTGATGCTTATTTTTTATTCAAGCTATTTATTTTCAGTTGTTAGAAACTCAATGTTCAAAACGTTTTCTCAAAAAATCTTGCCTATTCCCAGAGGAAGTAATGTTTCTCACCACTTAGAAATCGCAACAATTAAGCACCGATCCACACAAGAAGCACTTTGCACAAATGACCAATCCCTTTTTATTTTCATGAACAACACTTCTAGGGTTCCATTCCCATTACAAGCAAAATTGTCTTAGAGCAAAAAGTGAAATGGTAAGATTTAAAACTATGGATCCTCTTGCCACATCAACAACTGTGTTCGATCATTAAAAAAAATCCTCTTCACAAAATTAGAATAGATTTTTATTTGTTTTTAGCAACGTCCTTTGTATATTTTTTCAAAGGAACTCCTCACGACCTCCTGATCAGCAATTGGCTACGAATAATATTCTCTATAAATTATACACTGCTTTGTTTTTACACATTTTTACATGTTTTCAAATAATCTGATAACAATCTGTTGTAATATTATTAACATTCACTTTTCACATCCTATTCTGCCATTGGAACTAGCTCAGTTCTAATGAGTGCTATGAGGTAAAAAAGAAAATGCTACTGCTATATATTCATACACACCCCCTTTGCCCCTAAACTTTGTAGCAACTGTTCACACATACAGACAGCACATGTACTGGTTCCCTGCTGCATTTGATGGGAGTGTTACTAGTTAACCCACAGCTGGGTACCAGGCCATGTGCCTGACCATGCATACCTCCTTTCAAGAATGTATTATTGACTTAGAGGCTTTGGTATTAAATATACCCTTCAACTGCCAGAATAATAAGAGGTACCCTGTTCTAAGTTTGTGAAGTTCTAAACATATTATATAATACATTATTATAAACTTATTGGCAGTGTTATATATATTTATTTCTAAATATCAACTATTTTCCTCACTAACAAATCAATATAGTTATTATTTGATTTAATTTGATTTTCTAGTATGATCAACCTCAATAAAAAAAATGTCTAGGTAAATAACAATATACTTTGAGGTTCAAATAAACATCCTCCATTCAAGTACACATTCTCTGTTCAGGTACACACAACATTATTATTATAATGTGTGCATAATGATCAAAACTGTGTTGAAATTTAAAGGTCAGCTGAGCTTTGGATATTTTCTGGAGAATGAATCAATATAAATCTACATTATGTTGGTGATGAAGCAGCTGTTACTGACAAGCTGTTGCTACAACATTGTTGCTGCTGCTACCCATACAAGAAATTCAATAAATATCAGCTTTGTTTATTAAGTCTTGGCCTGTTTTGTCCTACATAGGCAAATAGTGAAGATCCAACAGGAGCTGACAGATCAGTAAATGTACTTTTTGTTGTTGTCGAGTCTCAAACAATGTGTCATGTTTTGTGTCAATGTAGATGTAAAGTAAGAATAAGTTTGTAGCTACCATGGGTAACATTATAAGAATATACTGCCATAGAAACAGAGTTTGAAAATGTGTATGCTATTTTTAGTGTAGAGGTTAAGTGTGTTGTGTGAGGGGTTTAGAAAGTTCTATTTATGGTATATAATATATACAATACACATATAATATGTTAAAACATTGAAAAGAGGATGTTTATAACAAATATTATCAAAACTTGGTATTGTTTGTAAAATGTGAACAAATGATATCACAACTTGTTGATATGTGCTTCTAACATTAATGCATGTTTATTAAGATTAACAATGCTTCTTTCCTATACTTGAAGAAGGAGCAGTTATATTATTAAGTAATAACTATTATTAGTAGTGTTGATTAAGTGTCATTATTACTGGAGGTCCAAGTGCTAGCATAACAAAAGTTGAAACAATCCAACATCAACATAAGCAGATTCATATTAAACAATATAATCATTGCCTAACCTAAGACAATAAAAAGTTTTTTCTAATGTGTCTTGCTTGGAAAACAGAAAAAATAGAATTCAACCATTCAGTTTTCATCACTTGGAACCCCTACTCCAATGCATTCAGTTATGTTCCATTGCACACATCTTGTATACAAACACCATATCAATAGCATGCAGCATTACATGTACTCTTACCCTATAAGTGCTTAGTTCCTGGTCAACTTGTAAACAATGTCAAAATTAGTGCCTTCCTTTCAGATAAGCTCAAGAAAACACAGCACTAATTATATCCACCCTTCCACTCTTAAGCCAAATCCACATGTTATGAAATTAATTACCATCAAGCCCTTAATAAGGGCCCTACATCCTGTGTATTAATATTTAGGCCCCTCCTCCATCTCCTGGTGTCATGGCCCTGTGACAAACAAAGGAATTTCTCTCACAGCTGATTGAGTTGAAATCACAAGTGGACATGTCACAGGCCAATTAGTGCCTGGCTTTTGTTGTTAATTGGTCCAATTAGTAAACATTTGAACATGCACATACACATTAAATTGACAGATTCCTGAATGTATCTTGTTAATTTGTCAATTTTATGTGATGTAATAAACATGAAGAAATTAATCTTTTGTGAGGAGATAGGCTAAGGTAAAAAAATTGCAGTGAATTTTGTGGGTTATTTTACAAAGGAAAAACATGTGTTTTAAAACAAATAAATTTAATTGTTAAAAAATATTTATTCATAGTTATATTTAGTCAATAGAAACCCCTCTTTATATTATTAACTACACTCTCTATTATGTGTAAAAATAGGTAAGTTAAATTGCTCAAGCTAGTACACTTAAATATATTCTAAAAAAAAAAACACAACAAAATTTAAAATACATAAGGAATGTTATACAATATTTCCACTTGTTCTAAGGTCAATGATGTGTGTGGTCTTGACAACCACAAAAGCATAGAAGGTAACAAGTGTAGATCCATATCATCCTGCTCTCACTTGGTGCTGCCTGATTATCCCAATATCTTGTTACATGGTCTCTGGAAATATTACTAGAATCCTGCACGAAGCTGTGAGTAACAAAAATGTGTTCGGACAATTAATGTAGCAGAAGAGGGATTTTAGATTCCAGAGCAAAAGAGTCAGATTCTTACTGTCAAAGAATAACCAGGAGGGATTCCATTGTAGGGGGTTGCTAGATTCCACTGTCAAATACCTCCACAACTGAAAGATGTCCCTCGTTCATCATAACAAACGTGTTCATAAACAAGCAAGAAAGAACAGCATTATAAATGAGAGGAAAACACTGGAGGACAATTATGTTGTTGTTGTTCAGGATATTTCTGTTTCAGATAGAAGGATTCTGTCCAGCCCTATTTAAGCCACCTACTTATCCCACCCCAACCCACAAAAAGTAAATTATGAGTTAATATTGCAAGTTTTTCCTGAGTTCAAGTTTTTGACCAGGATAATAAATTTTGTCTATATTTGCTGTCCCTATCATCAATCATAACAGCTGAGCTCTTTCCAGGAAAAAAGGTAATATGGAAACATTTTTTATTCTATCTATTGTCTCTTCACATTGTTTACAAACATATTTGGGATTTTGGATTAGAATTTGTTGGCATTTTTGCTGATACTGTGCAGCAACATTTCAATCATTACGAGGTGCCCAGGGACTGAACCCAGTTGGTCAATTATAATGACACCGATGAGTCAGGTGTAAATCTGTCCCCTTAGCCCTGAGCGTTAGAAGGGAAGACATTACTACCAACTTTAAAGTCTTTGGTTTGACCCGGCAGGGGTTTGAATCCGCAACCTCCCGATCAGCAAGCCGTCGCTCTACCACTTGAGCTATTGCAGCTGGTCACAAACAGATTGAAAGTTACGATTGCTCAATAAAACTAAAATCATAATTTAAATTTTTACCTTCACATAAAGACTATCAGTAAAAACATTTAGTCAAACTTCAACTTTCTGTCTTTACAGAAACAAATATGCTAGTGTCCGACAGAAACGATACCACATGTTTGCAAGGACATACAATAAAACCAAAACAATATAAAAATTCTGTTGATTTGCATGTGCAAAGCATGGTACAGACAGTTATGCCATTTTCACATAGTACACAATTTATTCGGAATTAGTCAAATGTTTATGGTACTTTTCATGGAATATGCTGTATTTTTTATGTGGGACATGCAAACCTATATTTTTATTCTAAGAGGTCACCTAGCAGTAAAAGAAAAAAGTTTGGTATTGTTTCTTTTGGACACTAGTTTAGAATCAGTCTTACCTTGCTCATGTAAAAAGCTGTATGTTACAGTTGGGTCACAAAATTGTAACTAGTTTTTTGTTGTAATATAGGATAATATTAACACCTAATTGATTAAATGAATAGTTGTATAGCACTAATCATCTCCTGTATCACATACACATGTTACTGTTATCACTTATAGATGACTCCCATGTATTTACATTACTAATAGCTCTGTAATAGGCTTATCTTCTACGCAGATTACATGACAGATGTAATTACACTCTTCTAATTTGTTTAATTAATTTAGTAGAAAATGGAGAGAAATGAGAGTTCTGTCAAAATTGTGTTGCTTGTTAAGGAAAAATAATAATAATTCCACAAAAATCCTCTCACATGTCACATGTTTACGTAAGTTATGTAAATTTTGTATTGTACTAAAAATAGCTTTATCAAAATCGAGTTACATGTCCAGTAGCAGTATATAAACAACCTATCTAAAAGAAATAGTTCTGATGGAATTATATTGCCAAACAACCTGAAAATCAAGGTAAAGTCTAGCTAACAATGAACATACTCCCCAACTGTTTAAAGGGCTATTACCACCCAATGATTGTCCAGTAGCAGACTTGTGACAAACAAACATGGCTACAACAATTTGGTCAAGACTCGGCTTGATTAATATAGCCACGGCCTATATGAGAACTGTCAAGATAAACAGGCGCTTTCATCCAAGTTGCTGCTAAAAACATCTATGTCAATAGTTAGCACAATAACATTTACAGTTGTCTTTTGATAATTTTTGCACAAGGCAAAATATTAATGCTCACCTAATCTGCTAATCCATTGAATAAATTGCATCATAATCTGGCCATAATTCAGCATGGATTAGCCGACATAAGTCCAGAAGTAAATAAGAAACACAGGCAAACAAGCAGAGAAGATTATTTTGGGAACAATAGTGTTGTTAAGTCTTCATAAGAAATACACACAATAATGTGACAGTGAAGAAACGCGACACAATATTGTATCTACAAGACATTAAAGTTTGGATAACAGCATATAATCTACTTAAATGTAGACATTAGTATGTGTCTTTTATTGCCAAAAATTGAGCTTTTAAGAGGATTTTAATGATGTAGCAACTGCTTGAGAAAATATACTAGATTGTTTTCTTACATCTGTGTTGTATTCTTCTTCTTCATATACTTTAATATTGACAATGTAATTGACAAAGTGTTATTTAATATCAAGATGAAAAAAAAAGTATTTAAATATATAATGATAACAAAAATATTATTAAACATATGACAACTCTGAAATTATTATGAAAGTAACAAAAAATACTTAATAATAAATGCTTACTGGTTTTGTACCAAAAAAATTAACAACAATAGGTAGAAAAATAATTTTAAGTAACAAATTTAACATAACTCTAAAGCATTGAGAGAACATAAAAAATCAAAAGTATACACACCTTAAATAGCCTCAAAGACTTTTCACAATATCCGAACAAGAAAATCTCTGACTTCTACTACAGCAATTAATACCATAATACACTCTGGCACCACAATTATAAATAAACTACAAACACAAAGAGCACAAGCGTCCGTATTTAAACAAAGAAGCAAAATAAGAAAGTGAGAAAACAACAAGCAAACTATGCACCTTCAGTGAGACTGTAGTCAACCTTGTTCCTTACTGACTGCTTCAGACATGGTCACAGCTGTATACAAGGAACACTGATTGAAACATGCTTCCAGATCAAGTACTGTCACCATTTATGGCACAGGGAGGGAAGTCAGTATAAAATCCATGAAATGATCACAAGAGATAAAAGGTCTGATGACAAGAAATTACGGTATATACTGGAGCCTCAGTCAATAACGTGTGTTCAGCTGCAAGGATCTGCTGTGTCGTTGCCATGGCAATGATTAGTTTCATTAACTACCTGGCCATCATTGATTACTTGGAGGATACCTGTGGGCTTGACACGGAGACACGGCCTAGTCATGTGACCAGCTGGAGGTCAGATTGCAGTCATTCTAGCCAGATGGATGCCATGTGATCAGCATAAAATCACTTTATTTTATATAAGTTATGCCATTTCCCTAACATGCACTTAGGTCTTTTAGTCAACATTTTATCTGAAAGCTAAGTGATATGACTAGCTGGAAGCTATTGAATAAAAGTAAAATCATGTGGCTACACAAAAGCCATATGATTAGAACAAAGTCATGTGACCATGGGGAAGTCATGTGACCAAAAGGAATTCATGTGACTACCAAAACATTACAGAGTTGTATGTACTTTGATAACAAAAATAATCAGCTCATGACATGAGATTATTATATCATTAAACATGATTCAAATTATAATTCAAGAAATGTATTTTACTTAAGAATATATGACAAAGGCCTATGAGCATTGCAACATGTACCAAACGTTAAAAAGGCACAGGACAAAGATATTTACATGCAAGCCTAATGTAATGTTAAGAACAAATCTGTGATGCGTCATTTGACAAAAAGAGCGAACCCACCAGTTACAACCTTGACCGGTCAGTCGGCAAAAAGAACCGACTTGGGTGCTTAAACAGAGCTCTAACCTTAATTAAAATATCTCAGGAAAAACATTTTGCTTAAGTAACAAATAAATTAAAATTAGCTGGTTGACAGTTCAGCATGGCTAATGTGACATTTCCTAGTTTGGAAACAACCCTAACGAGGGCATGTCACTCATTCCTAGGATAAAACAGTATAATGTTAAATGAAGCAAATATCCGCCTCCTTCCCCATGGAGAGGCTTCACTGAATTGTCACATCAATCAATACAGCTTTTATCTAACATGGAATCAAAACCTCTACAATATAGAGATTCAAAGACATAGTCATACACATCCATGGAAATAGTATTAACACAGAAACGATCTCCAACTTCTATTAAAGGTTAGGGCTAATTGCTATTTATGCATATTACAGCAGGTTTCACAATTTGTCCAAGCTTCACTGAGATATTCACCTAACTAGAAGAAATCGTCTTTTGGTTTGCAGGTGAAAAGCAACAAGAGAAGCTTCAATCAAAGAGGAGAAAAAAATCCAATTACAAAATCAATACATGGAAGCAAATGAAAGGGAAAAAATCTCGATAAAATGTCCGGCGTATAATTACTGAAGATTCAACAGTGTTTAGGCATAATGAGACAGAATGTAAGTGGAATGTCAGCATTTAATGACCATTTGAGCATGCTTAGGCTGCAGATCTTTATCTTACTGTGGTTCATTCGCGCATGCTTAGGCTGCAGATCTTTATCTTACTGTGGTTCATTCGTGCATGCTTAGGCCGCAGATCTTAATCTTACTGTGGTTCATTCGCGCATGCTTAGGCCGCAGATCTTAATCTTACTGTTGTTCATTCGTGCATGCTTAGGCCACAGATCTTAATCTTACTGTGGTTCATTCGCGCATGCTTAGGCTGCAGATCTTTATCTTACTGTGGTTAATTCGTGCATGCTTAGGCCGCAGATCTTAATCTTACTGTTGTTCATTCGTGCATGCTTAGGCTGCAGATCTTAATCTTACTGTTGTTCATTCGTGCATGCTTAGGCTGCAGATCTTAATCTTACTGTGGCTCATTTGAGCATGCTTAGGCTGCAGATCTTAACCTTAGTATTAAGAAAGCTTGAAAAAATTGACATATGTGGACAGCTGAGACAACTAAACAGTTAAGTGCAAGAATGTAGGATGTGCCGATACAGACTTTATGGATGAGGAGTGGGAAAATTGATAAAACTCAATTTCTGCCTGGATTATTCTCACAGAAAATTGTGTGTGCATCATTGACAGGCTCAAGATGGGTGATAACCAAGGATTAGGGCTGAAATACACAACTCACCCACTAGATACATAAGGACATAAAAATGTGAAAACAATTCTAAAATACTTTTTACAATGTATTTAAATGTATACTGTTGAAGTTATTAACATTTTCTAAGTTTATAGTTATAGGAATTTATAATACCCCCAGCCTATAACACCCACAATAAACATAGTCCCCCCGCCCCTCCAACTATTAGCACATGGCCAATCCCTGCGTCAATCAATCAATTGATCATCCAATCAATCAACAAACAAATAAATATATTTTTCTGCTATTTCAATAAAGTCAAGGTGGTATTGTTTTGCAGGTTAGATATATTTCAGTATTTTTGTAAGACAATCAAATTTGCAGGTTAGATATATTTCAGTATTTTTGTAAGACAATCAAGCTGTGTCCCTGTGGAACAGAACAATAAGGGTTCTGAATTTTTAATTACTTTGTGTGATTTATTTTTTGGGGAAAAAAAATGTAAATTTTTAATACGTCATAATAAAATACATGGTGAGCAAAGTATAAGTGCCATAAATTAAATTAAAATTCTGTCATGTACTTACTGAACAGGCTTCAGTAAACAATACCCTTTGGTAACTAGTAAAATCTAACTCTATTGCAAGGGACAGATCCAGAAATTTTTGTGGGGGGAATAAAGTTTCATTAAAAATTATCGCAGTAGATACTAGATATACATTACACAGTAACGAAACCCTAACTTTGACCTTAGCAGTCACAGACTTTAACTTTAAAAGCTTAGTATTTTTAAGCTTACATGTATGTGTTTTCACAACTCTACTCTTTTACCTGGTTGGTGGGGGATGCATCCCCCATCCCCCGCCCCTTAAATCCATCACTGCTCCCTTGTAATATACATCAACATTAGCAACATTTAGCAATTTACTTATGGGACATGATAAGCTATATACTACTATATTATTGTATCTGTGTTCTTCTTAATTCATAGCACATGTATTCACTGGATGAGTGGAATAAGTAGTGTAACAAGTATTAGCACACCCATTGATTCATGATTCTTATTTTCACAATTGTCACAAAAGCAACTCTCTTATCATACATGCCCCTAAATTTATGCAAAATGAACAGATTCTAAGCTCCCAAAATGACAGGCAACACATGTGTGTTGATTAAGCAAACAGTCCAGTTTTTTCATTTAATAGATTACCCTGCTGTTACTTGAAGAGAAGGCAACTATGTGACAGCTGACTAAGCATTACATTGTCATGGCAACATAGTCCCTTCCACACATGTGGGGATCCCCTCCCCACTCCCATCACAACACTGACCCTATTTACCTTTAGTCCTTTTATCAATGTACCTTGCTATAACATGTACATATTTTGCCTATAAATGTATGGGTAACAATAGAAATCCTCCTGCACAGTATTCCTTATCTAGAGATAAAAAATGAGTCAAAATATTAACTGACAATACAAAATGATCCTTGTCTGAAGATAAAGCTTTTGTAAATTAAAATGGAATTGTAGATGTTTTAGTTGATATTAAATCACTTTGTGCTGTGATTACAAAATGACTAACAAGCAATAAACAAATACTCCATATTACTTACTTTTAAATGTCTACAAAAATCCTGTGTGCAATTCCAAGCATTAGTTGATGAACAAATACACATACAGTAAGAACCTCTGCACACCAACAATGTAACATCTATTTTCCAAGCACATCTGAACTCTAACTAAAAGTAAAAGAATATGTGTCTAATTTCCATACAGAGGGAGAAATCATTTTCTAGCTGAAGGTGTCAACTGCAGACAATTGGTCTATTTCCTGCATTGTCCAAATATTTCTCACCTAGCAGAAACAAGGGGGATTTGACTTCTCACCTCATGTCCATTTCATTGGTACAAGGCTGATCTTATCAAATAAATGGCATGTGCCATTTGGTTTGGATATCTAGGCTAATTAAAATACCTGTTAACATTTATACAGTATGTATTCAATAATGGCGTGAAATAGAATTGGATGGAAGGAAATGTGCAATGAGCAATTGTTGTTATTGCATCAGCAAGTGGTCGCCTAGGATACAACAGTAAAAGGAGCTGCTGTTCTAATAAAAGTTAAAGTAGAAGCAGTAGTTGTAATACAAGAGTAGTAGCAGCAGCAGCAGCAGAAGTAGTAGTAAAATAAGTAGAAGGAGCAGCATTTATAGTACTAGCAGCAGCAGTAGTAGTTAAAGAAACAGGAGCAGCAGGAATAGTAGTAGTAGCAGCAGAAGCAGTAGTAAAATAAGAAGTAAGAACAGAGCAGCATTAGAAGTAAAATGTGTAGTAGTAGCAGTGACATAAGTAGTAGAGGTCATAGCATACAGTCATAGCTATAGAGTAACAGAAGTAAAAGAAGTAACATGCTAAAATAACAATAATAAATATCAGCAGCAATGATAAAAGCAACAAACTTTGAAATAAAACAGTGTACAATATCAATGCAACCATCTCTCCTCCATGTTGAAAATTGCATGCAGTTAGTAAGTTTACCTCCACTTCAAAAGAGTCACGTGATGATTTTGGAAAATAAGGTCCGGGTCGAAATAATTACAAATTCAAGCTCACACGTTCCTTGACCACCTGATGTTGTGTCACATAATCAGTCTGCTCACAACACACAAAACCAGATACTGCCTTCTGTCGTAACAAACAATTTCTCTGACCATCTAAAGTTGACACAAATATGGACTTGTCCTGGCCTCTATTTTCCCCGTTATCTTATCATAATAGCTCTGATCTTGCTCCGACAGTCAAGTTTGAATTGCTATAAAATAAAATTTTCCAAGATAAAGCAGTTCATCCTAAGATAACTGACAAGTCTCATAAGCTACATAGGAGCAAGAATTTGTTATCTACTATTGTAGCATTATGAGGAGATAGGTTACTTTAGCATTCAACTTGTTTATCAAATGTTTATGTTAGGACTAGCAAAATTGTCTTATCTACAACTGATTAAAAAGTGTCATTGACAGTGGTCTTTAGTGGTGCGGACCTTGCACGGTCTGGTATCTTTAAATTATCATTATAACTTATCAAACAAGGCCTAACTAGAAGGGTGCAGAGATGAATTCACGTCAGATTAAGATATGCATGTACAGGCCCACTGAAATCTAAACAGTCATGTTGATTCCGAATGAAATAAACAACATGTCTGTGCCAATGAATAAACAAACAGGTAACACAAAAAAGAACAGTTATTCATACTCCACTGTCCTAAGTATTTCATGACATGAAAGGAAAAAAACATCATGAGAACTCAGGCAAGGAAAGATAGTGAGAGAAAAATCAGACAAAACAATATACAGAGAGAAGCAAAGAAAGACAGAAAGAACAACGACAGATAAAGGTAAAGAAACACACTGAGAGTAAAGAAAGGAGTGAGAGGGGGCAGGCAGCCAACATGATGGACAGACAGATGCAGACAAAAACAAGAGAGAAACAGAGATGGAAAGATGTATGGATAGGTTAGAAGTGTCTGCACTAAGTGCCAGTTGCTCCCTCTTCCCTACCCCCCAAAGAGCTGGTAGTTCCATATGGTACCCAAAGTAGCCCCCAGTGAGGCCAACAGTTATGGCACATCAAAGGTTACCCCCTGAATCACCTACAGACTGTTCCAGCATCCTCCAGCCTGTCTTCTCTTTTGTATCAAGATGATCTACACCTATCAAACAGTGATGTTATCACAGATACAGTCCACATCACAACCATGTTCAATCTTTTTGGTCCTTTATTACAATAGTCATTGTTTGGCACATGGACATCTAAACAATACAGAACGAAATTAATGCCTCATCAAAATATACACTTAAACTGATGGGTAATGAAATATAGTCTTGTGACTAAGATTACTGTGAAAATTCTACGGAAGGTTTTTCATAACATGAGATAATATTAATAACAAAAATTATAAAAATAATAATAATAACAACAAAATACATATTTATCATCATCAATGTAATTTAATAATAGAATTATTTATCCAAGTATTGATGTTATACTGATAATTATTCAAAAGCAAAAAAAAAAAGTTAAAAAAATCATTGCAGGCATATGACAAATAAATACTATTGTTTGTTTAATTTTATTGGGTTTATCATCCCACCAACAGTATTTCAGTTATTTGGAGACGTTGTCCACTTAAAACAGATATAGTGCTGTCTTCAGTCGGTCCTTTAGCTGATCGTTCCAAGGCGGTAACTGATGGTTTTTCTTTTTGTGTTTTATGTCTCGTGTTAGTGTTTTTTGTCACATTTACATTTACCCAAGTTGCTTTTGTTTAGAGGTAGGTTAGATTTAAATATCTGAAAATTTTGATAGGACCTTTTCTTATTTACCTATTCACTGTGTATAGCATGCCATGAACACCTGGCATAATACCACACCCAGTCATATTATCCTGACACCAGGCAAACCAGTTGTAGAACTACCCTTATATTTGTTTGAGTGTTAGCAAGGGAGCTATACCACAACCATTTTTTTACGACTTTGGTATGTCGCAGCCCCGGATCGAACACGGGCCTGCCGTACCTGGAACCAATGCTCTACCGATTGCGCTAACAGGTCCGGTAAATACTATAACAACATTACAATATCATACCATTATTGTACAATAAATGCTGAATCTCTCCTGCTGGGTGTTTTATTCCACTTCCATAACCTATCAAGTCAACACTCATAAGAGTCATCTTCAATGCAACATTTTCCATGATTTATTTACTTTCAACAATGAAGGAATGGGTTTAACACTAATAGGACTTATTTTCTTGGCAACTTGCTTAATTTTTTTTTTTTCTTCTCCAACCCAGTATTGTTGGTTCTCATTAGGCTCATCTCAATGCAACCATTTTCACAGTACTGGCAATGGTTGGGGGTTTATGGTATGTAATGCCACATCAAACAAGACAAGTCTAACCCCTATCAGCACTTATTAGAAGATTTCAAAGCAATATTCACGACCACAAAGGTTCATCAGCCACCCATCTAGGTTCTATATAGTTATGTTTTATGTTTATGTTTATTGGGTTTATCCCACCAACAGTATCTCAGTTATCTGGAGATAGCATCCACTTGAGGCAGATATAATGCTGACTTAACTGTATATAGCATGCCATAAACACCTGGCATGATACCACAACCAGTCACATTATCCTGACACCGGGACAACCTGCCATGGAACTAGCCTTATATATGCTTTAGCGTTAGCAAGGCAAGCTATACCACTACCATTTTTAACGTCTTTGGTATGTCGCGGCCCGGGATCGAACCCGGGGCCTCCCATACCTGGAGCCGATGCTCTACTGATTGCGTTACCAGGTTCGGTGTTATTAGATTGTAATTAGTTACAAAAAATTTTGAAAATTACATTCTCTGCTATACCACTGAATAATATACCTTTGTCTTTCCTGGATAAATTTATGACAAACAAAAAATACATGATATTCGTCTTCTATATACCTGGTGTTAGATATTAGAGAACAAAATCTAATCTATACTATCTGTTTATGTATTCTTAGATGTCGCCCACTTTCAATTAATAATTTGTGACTTGAACATCTAAATCTGGCTAAAGATTTCTTTTCGTAAAAAGGCATATCAATAATTATATATTTTTCTGGATTCAACAAGGATTTAAAATATTTATAAGTATCACAACGTGGTGAATTTTGAATTCTGTCATGCCAATTTTGCAAATTACAATCCAATAGTCACTGCTTAAAATTATGTATAAATATATTAACATTGCCAATAATTTGACTAATCCAAACTTGGTACAGAATCTCCAGCAAAATGTTCAATTTTCTTTGCAGAAACATGCAGTTGTGAAGTGACAACTAATCATTTGGTTTGACTTATACCGGTAAACAACTTCAGCTGATGGAAGGATTAAGTGTTAGCCCAGATGTAATGCATGAAGCATGTAGGTGATTGCACTGTTGGGCACTAGGTACACAACTTCACACACTTTCAAGGCTCTAGGTTAATGGCAAGTATGTTACCATGCCGATGTGCCATGAAACAAACTAGGTCCATGATAATAAATGAGTGAAAAATGTGTCCAGGTAAAAAAAAGTGTATATACTATATATCTAATCATAATGCAAGCAGAAAAATAACAAATTATAATTTTACTGAATCTTCTTTTTTTTACTTGCATTATTGATTGGGGATATGTACAATGTATAAAGTCAAGATACCGGTTAAGTATTTTGTGATTATTATTTAACAGTTTCTCTACTCTGAACTCTGTATTACAAGTACCCAATCAAATTGGTGCCATGTCAAATTCTACAAGCAACTTTCACAAATTGTTCATTAAAGTAGCATATTCTAAATTTTTACTGACAAAGAAAAGCAGCAAAACTTTGAGCACACTGAAATAGGGATTAAAATATTAACTCTGGTCAGAAGACTATACCTGACCATGTGTCCTTTGAAATAATGTGTTGTGCTTCCATTTCATTAAAAGCATAGCAACAGTTTTCACATAATTTACCCTGCTGGTGCTCAACAATCGTTACCTCAAACATAGTAACATAAGAACATATGTTATGCATCATGTGCATAAAAAGTCATATATTGGAATTGATTTGACTCTATAGTGATACAACAGTTAAAAAAAAGTATATGGTTCTAGATTCAATGTAAATATGCCTTTCTGGGGTAAATCCTCTTGTTGTTTCTCAAAACCCTATATAACTGGGGGTTCTTCACAAACATTGTAACCAGATAATTTTATTGGCCAACCACAGCATCCCAATATAAAATAAACTAGTTAGAAAAAGGAATTATGGGATGTATAACTACACCAATCTCCTGATGTTCTCCACTGATCTAGAGCCATATTCATGGGCAACATTCCTCTAGGAACAATATGTAGCCATTAAACTGTCCTGACAGAGATGGAGTTAGAAAATTGGTGCGAAGGTGACTGCCAGATGGGCTGATAACCAAGTGACATCTTATGCAGCACAAAGAGTGTTGGTCTGACAGAGGACTTAACCCATAAAAGTCAGCTCCCACTAGCAACACATGCTAAACCCACTTTCCAAGTACCCACGTGTACCAATACTGAAGGAAAGGCTTCGGAGCCAACATTGAAGCAAGAAAGTCACACAAGCCAAGTGTAGTAATAGCATATAGTGGGAGTTTTGTTGGCTTGTTTATTAATAATGTAAACCAATGCAAAAAATAAGCAGAATTTCCCACTTGCAGAAACAGTGTCAGTTTTTAGTAAACAAAAACATTGCTGCAACCCTTTTATTCATAGTAAATGTATAGGGTTTTAACAATTCACTTGATTTGATTGATTTTCTTGGAAACAGTTTTAAATATTTTTAAACACATGCATTTTTGGCATATAATTATACAACTATGATTAAACTAGTCTACAAATAAACCCTTAGTTGTGTTGATGCAGCTGAAGATAAAAGGAATAACTGTGAATGCTATACAAATGTGTAAAATTGCATATGCATGAGTTAAAGGGTTAACTCTGTTTGTTGTTTCATTTTTCAACACTTAAACAATCTTTTTGTTTTACAGTGTCAGTTTTTACTTAAATAGCAGAATATAATGCTTCCTTCCTCTCAGATATCTTTTACAAATACAGCAGAAATAAAAAAGTAACAGAAAATAACTTGTGGAAGAAACAGTAACTCTGTCTCTCAGAATCATGAGAATATATATATATATATAAAGGTTTTACCTTGTTTAAAACTTCTGTTATACAGCTAAGAATGTCCTCGTATCCGTTCTCTTGTCATCAACTTGTTGTCCCTTTTGTTCCAATTATAATCAAACTGTGTAAGTCCAAATTAAATAAATTAAAGGAAATGTAACAGTAATAAATAACAATAAATTATGATAAATAAATGGAATGTAGATGAAGGAAAGTCCTATCAGAACAAATGAAAATAGTTCCAATGATAAATTAACTAAGGTCTTTTACAGCTGTTCATCCAAATGCACAAATCACAGAACGTCAAGCGGCAACAGTCCTTTCACCCACACTGCAAATATTACAACTATAACTGAACAGCTTTGTCTTTTGTCTGTCAGCTGAGGGGAGAAATCATTGCAAGAGTTGGTGAACTAATGACGAATCCCTGACAAAGATGGAGATCACAATGAGCACTTATCTCCTAGAACAGCACACTTATGCAGTCACAGGTCCTCTGTACCCCCCTACTATACCCCCACCCTTGCTGACGATTCTACAATTCTACTCAGCTGTGCTAGCATTCCCATGGTAATCAGAGGCAGCAGAGTTCTGCATTGGCACCCAGTCCTGAAGCAGAAACTCTTCACAGATGTAGGCTGCAGATTACTGGAGTAACTTCACACTACTGCTTGAACTTGTCCCAGAACCCAGGGTGGGAGCTGTGTGTATGAGGGTGGAGGGGTGGGGGGAAGAAACATGGCGAGGGATCTGAGGAGCCAGAGGGGGCCTGCCATTAAGATAGATTTCTAAGGTAATCAAAGTCTAGTGCTAATTGTGACTTCACAGTAATACTTCTCACACTGGGATAATGAAGAGATAATGACGGCAGATTTGGGATCAGGATAGCATGGAGTCCATATTGTTGCAATATTGGAACAATGTGGTAATAAAACAATGGCAGGATGGCTTAAGACTGAGACACACAGAATAATAGAGAAAGGAAGAAATTGGCAATTAGGGCTGTTGGCTGGAGAAATGTCCATTAGCAATAGAAAACACGTGGAATAACAACAAAACCGGCATACTGGGATCATTGGAACCAGGTCTGGATAAGTGTTTTTGTAGTAAGACAATTATGCTTCCTAACAATTACATTGGTTAACTCGTACAAAGTGTGTACTCAGCATGGTCAAGGTAGTCCCAATTCAACACATGTACAAAATGTTGTATAGTCAATAAAAGGATCTTCAACTATAAATATGTGTTACAATTCCTACTTGTAATTCTTATCATACCTAAGTAAAAAAGCAATCCAGTTTGTCTAAATTCTCTGGTCCAATCAATGCTTATAATTGAAAGATGACATTTTACTGGACCACTTGCACCATCAAATAGTGTAAGTTGGACATTTTACAGGAGGGAATTTGTTCAGCTATGGTAAAAAAGATAGAAGGGATTTTGCCTGGGAAGGACTTTGTCCATCCCCCAACATACCCTTGTACAAGATGAGACGCCATTAACATTTCAAAAACATAAAAATACACCAATATTTGATGACTTGCAGAATGTTGATTTAATTACAGAAGATTGTCACCAGAGAATCAACACCTCGTGCAAGCATAATGCATACTTTATTACAGTAATATTTCCTTTCAGGATGTGCTAGCATATTGTACAATTTACTCAAAGCATAATTTGTGTGACACACACACACACAAACAAAATGACAACAAAAAGTGTTTCTTGTAACTGATAGGCAAACTATCAATCTGAGAACAGTTGATGTAGCACTAGAGGTGGCACTATGTGCTAAAATTCCCAAATGAACAAGTCTGCACTTACTGATGGCAAAATATGTGATACATTTAATCTCGGTTTGTGTTAATAGGCAGCTTTGTTCATTAAGAAATTTGTCTAACTTTTGTGGCTTTTAATACATTTTTATACATTACAAAGTAATTTTCTCTGTTTGTTTTAGTTTTATAACAAGAGTGCCAGTAATGGACCTTAATCGCTCACCTGAGGACATAGGCTCTTAGTAGGCTCAAATCTGGCATCAGGTAATTAAGAGTTATTTACTTTAGAAATCTTTGGTGAAGATTGGGCAATTAATGTGGCCACTGGGTTGATAACATTTTCTAGAATTTTACCTAGTAACCTACTGAATCCACATGACCCATTTCAAAACATATATAAGATTTCATACTTGCAAACATTCTGGCCAAGTTTGGTGAAGATTGGGCCATCAATGTGGTCTCTAAGTGTTTTCACAAGGTCTTTTCTAAAATTTGACCTAGTGACCTACTTTTTGACCCGACGTGACCCAATAATATATTCATCCAAGATTTCATGCAGACAAACATTCTGACAAAGTTTAATGAAGATTAGATAAAAACTGTGGCCTCTAGCTTGTTCACAAGCTAAAATGTTGACGACAAACGCCGGATGCTGGACGAAGCATTATCAGAAAAGCTCACCTTGAACACGTTGTGCTCAGGTGAGCTAAAAAGAGAAATCGGTACAAATTTTAAGAAAAGAGCCTGCACTAAAACTGTAATCTAATGGCTAACTAATACACGCCTCCCACTCTTTATTCATTGAAGGCTGCGCTGAAGAGCAGCGCTTTTAATGGAATACCGGTATATTAAGAAATTTGGGAATATGTTGTTGAAGTTATCATGCCTTTTGTAACTGGTGGTATCCAGACAAGTGTATTTTATAGAAATGGTGTTGCAAGTTATAAGGTGTTACCACTTCATCGTCTTACCATGTATATAATGTACCAATTTTGGCAATTTCGAACCATGTGGGTCCGGCAGGTTTTATTCTCACCTGTAGGCAGTGCTGTACGAGGGTTTTAAGATTATTTATACAATATTTCTTAAAAGATTAAATGCATTATTAAATGAAATGATTAATACATTTACACAATATAAAATACAAATGGTGAAGCTTATGTTGTAAAGGCCAATTGTTTGATTTTATTTTCAGTTCGTATTTGTCAGATGTCTTGTCATTTTTAAACATATACTGGATGCCCTTTGATGCTTTAATCAAAGTCTGAAATAAATGGGGAAATAACTCCTGCAATTTTCATCAGATCATAATGAACAAAGCAGTTTTGGGCATCATTAAAGTCAAGTAGATGTATATCATTAAGCAGTTACTCCTCCCACTCTTCAGCATCTCACCACGTGGGTTTGAGTCCCACTCAGAGTGAAGGACTTAAAGTGGGAAGGTCTTCCAGCTAAAGTGGGAAGGTCTTCCAGCTTAGCTGTGGTGCTCTGGTGGTTCTACCCAAACATTTGTCTGGGGTCTTCCTGGATGTCGCTACAATAATCATAATTGGTCGCTGTGATGCATTTTAAAGAACAAAAAGCAAAAACATTAAAGCACTTTGTTGACACTATATAACTTGACAACAGGACCTTCTGTTCCTTTTATTCTGTTGTGTTTTATTTTTGAGATACATTGCAGTGATCAATTATAGAGACATCCAGCTGTTTTGGTGGAGGAAGACCACTGACAAGTGCCTGGATAGAACCAGTACCACGCAGCAGGTCAGCTGGAAGACCTTCCCACATTAAGTCCTTCGCCCCAAACGGGACTCGAACCTACGTGGTGGGAAGGTGTCTGATCTTTTCATTTAAATATACTCCTTTTTCAAACATATTTGTTACTTCTCTTCTATGTTTTAGTTATGTAAAATATTATTTGAAGTGATTGTTTCTGTCTTGAAATTTGACACATTCAACCATTTATTATTTTCTAAGTAATTGCTTTTGAGTTATACTTAATAATAGTTGGTTTCAAACAAGTAGCTTGTAACATGGATTGCAAACTGTAACTTGCCTACAAAGAACATTGATTCACACATCTGCATGCTGTCCATATCCAAATAACTTGGTTAAGGATGGCAGACCTTACTTAGTAAAATAGATTGAAAACTGTGTCAGACATTTAATAAGAACTGAAAGAATTAATTTAACTGCCAGTAAAAAAATAATGTTTCACACATTGCCCAACTGATCAAATTATAGCAGACAACCTTTTTATTTCTACATTAATAATGAATGTGTCTGTCCACCTTAGAAAATACATAAAAACACCTTGTAGCAATACGCAATACAACTCTGATGAATATATATAAAATAAAGAGTCTTCTTTAAAGGCAAAAGATCTTCTGGAAACATTATTAAAACATTATGTTTACAAAATATTTCAAAACAATGTGCTCATAAAATAAAAAACTAGCCTAGACTAAAGCAATTGACCAAATAGTCTACACGATTTTAATGCAAATGAACTGGTAAGTGCCACTTGAAACCATTCAACTATTTAGCATAAGTAAAATTGAAAGTTGACATAAGCGCTGTTCCGGTCGCTATGTAAAAAATTATGGGTCAGCAGTCGTCGGTACTATGTCAAAAATGATGGGTTAGTTTTTGTCCAGGTGAGCATCTGTCCATGATTTTTGTCAAATTGTCACTGTAAAGGTTGAAGTGCAGCACAAGGTGTACTCTGGGACTAGAGCCTAGTAAATCCAATAAAATAAGTTAACCATTCTTAAGCCTAAGTCATGACTTAAGCCCAAGTCACAACTTTCATACCAACAAAACTAAGCTTATTTATAAAGTTTCAATGTGATTTTAAGCTGAAAGTAACGAAGTTAAAGTGTCATGCAAAAATACATACATGTAGTTAACTACATAATGAAGATATTGTGGACTGAAATCAATAAATTGCACAATTCTTACTTAAGAATGGTTGGTGAATACTGGCCTAAAATCTCAGTCCCATCTTCCCCAGTAGAAAGGTAGATCACAACCAAACAAATCCATTTTACCTGTGGTGAAGTCCAGAATGAGTACATCAACATAGATTAAGTGAGGCAGAGCACACCCTTATTTGTTAACAAATAGTTATAATCGCATATTAAGAGGGAACAATGATGAGGATCTGAAAACAGTTTAGTCAGAACTAGAAGGAGACTGTTATTATCACAGTAACAAGCACAGAAGGAACAAGTAGGCTGCCATTATTGTCATTGAAATTTACAGAATGACCGACAGGCTGCACACAACCATGACTGGCAGATATAGGACTGACTGACATATATACCTTGCTCCTATTAAACAAGTCTTGTTCAGTCAGGTTTTCCTGCCAAGCTTCTGCAAATACATAAAGGACAAACATAAAAAGGTGAAAAACATCAGGAAACTACTGGCAATACGTTTATAAATACCTGGGGAACAAAGAAATATGAAGCTGGAATGACAACATCTGCAAGTAATTCTTATGACCATAGCACAATATCTCTATCCCTACTCCTTTCTCTCTGACTGTCTCTGTTTGGTCTAGCTTGAGTAGTTTCAGGAAGTCAGTCCACCATGTGGTAGTAACTACCCTTGTAGTTAAAGCAGCAGTGCTATGTATGACCAGCTAGTCTCTCCTCTAATTAAGACTCAACAAAGGATTCCATTTGCCATGCTTGAAAACAGTCTACAACAAACCTGACCTGGTAGCACAATTGGTAGAGCATTGGCTCCATTTACGGATTCGATCTTGGGCTGCGACATACCAAAGTCATTAAAAATAATAGTGGTATAGCTAGCTCCCTTGCTATGCTCATGCATATATCAATGTAGTTCCACGACTTGTTGGCCCGGTGTCAGGATAACGTGACTTGGTGTGGTATCATGCCAGGTGTTCACAGCATGCTATACACAATGAAGGCAGCACTATATCTGCTTTAAGTCAACTCCGTCTCCAGATAACTGAAAGACTGCTGGTGGGACGATAAACCTAATTGGTAATGAAGATACTGTGGATTGAAATCCATGACTTGAGCAATTCTTTTTCAAGAATGAATGGCGAATACGGGCCCTAATATGTGTTTTAACAAAATGTAGCAGGCTTGAGGTTTTATAAATGAAGGATGTCCCCTCCCAACAACCTATTGTCAGCAGCCGTGCTGGCCACCAAACCCTTGACAACACTCTTTGGTTTCAAGGGCCACTAATCTTACTGACTCTAATTATATGCTAATTAATGTTACTCTCATGCAACAGCTACTAATTAGGCCTAGTCTTTGGCCTAGAGGGCTATAAAGAGGGTGCTGGGGTGCTGTACAGAGAGGATGTAGGTTTTCAGAGCAAATTTGTGACTCTAGCCAACTCAAGTTGATAAACAAAACAAAAAGGGCCTGTAAAATTTTACATAACCCTTCCCTACCACCATAGCTTAGATGTGGTTGTATAAAAATGTTTTTGTTCTGTATTGCCAAACAGATAACACTTTACACTAAGTATGACAAACCTGGTTAACATCTTAACATCTTGTAAGAAAGATGTTATGTATATATATAGGAAATTATGAAGGTACACACATACGTAAGGGTAGGCATTATGATTGGTTTACATTTTTGTTGCTGAAGAAAGATATAATAATTGTAATGTGATTTTTTTCTGTGTATGAAATTAGAATACATTTACAGTAACATATTAAACAAGATGCCAAGTTAAACCTGTGGGACAAAAAGTGAAGAAGACCTGACACTGGGAAGCAATAATAGTTTTAATTTTTAACTCTATGGGCACCAAGGTTGCATGACAAAAATTGTTTCTAGCTTTTATTTGCAACATAAGTATGATTTCAGGCAGCAAGAAGTTTCAATTATGAACAGAAATTACTATTAACAGTAATGGACAAGTACAAGTATTAAATAACTCTGTAAAACTTCATAATGATTTTGTTGAATAATCAAGAAACTAGCAGTTAAGTTAATCATAACACTGTGAGTGCAGGATAGGCCTGAAAGAGTAAGAAGATGAACATATTTCATTCAATATTAAAACTTGTTACACAATTAAAACAAATAAATTTAGATTGGAATTGAAGATTAATAGAATCTATCATAAGATTGGATGTGGGATCAGAAATCCTAGCCTTAGACCACCAGAGGGCTGGGATCTGCTAATCTCACAGCCCTTCCTAATAATTGATTCCTTTTCCTATCAACCATGGAAAGGAAAACACAACATATTTTGGTAAGGATAATTTTATGTTCTATAACAAATATAAGATATCCTAAGGACAACAACAAATTTGATTTTAGCTCATGTGAATAAAGTATATGTTAATAATAAGTGTACACAATTTTATAGATATTATATTAATAAATACATTATAAGATGATGTCCTGTACCTTTGTGCCATTTCCTGTTGATGCCTATAATTGAGTCATTACTTGTTATTTACTCAAGGAATATTAACATTTTTATATTTTAAAACACTGGTTCAATGGGAAAATATTTCTACATTATTATTTCTCCTGATTTTAATATATATATGGATATATTATATATATTTAATAAATACATGCAGATATATAACATAGGGTTCCCTTAGTGTGAAAGAATACAATTTTAATTGCTTTCCCATTTGAGATACAGTAATTCCCTTTGAGATTTCAATCACCCTGAACCGCCGCCCACGACCCCACCCCCTCACACAGCTATTTATAGCAACAATTTGGACTGTTGTAGCTAGTAAGTAAGAAATAATATTTCTTTGCTTTGACCATTTAGAAATCTTATATCAAGTAGCACAACTGATATATGTATGTTTCAGACTTACAGTCTACTGGCTGTAGACATAAAAATAAAAACTTATTGTATCGGTTACAGCTGTAAAGTGTCCCAAATCTTGTTGCTTTACAATCAGCCCAACATGTTTCTAGTTATGATTATGCCTCACTGATGCATCTATCTGCATTCTTGCATCATAATATAATAAAAGCTAATTTTATTTATTACTAGCAAAACACCCATGAAAAATGACACTATTCCTTATCGTAATAAACCATGACCAATAAAAAACTACAAAATTTTCATTTGTTTTGTTTTTTGTAACATCGGAACGACACAATTGTGGTCATATTAGTTACAGTCCACTAGTTATTGGTGGAGGAAGACCCCAGACTTATGTCTGTGTAGAACTACTGGCACATCTTAGGTTAGCTGGAAAACCTCCCAGCATGAAGGTTTTCACTCCTTCTAGGACTCAACATGCACGCAGTGAGGGGCTGTGGAGTTTCAAGTCAGTAACTCTAACCACTCAGCCCCTTCAAAACTTTCAAGTCCATGACAAAGATTTAGTTACATAACAAAAAGCATTTATAAGCTATGCTATAAAGTTTGATATATTTGTTTATTTTCCTAAAATCTAACATAAAAGAACAGTACTGGTAATTATGTATCTGTAGGAATGCTCAGGTAAAGCTGCAGACTGCAGGTGCCTGTAAGTGAGTGGTAGTGTCCAATGTGTAACTTCTCCGACTGCTCAACCTCTTACATGTGGGTTCGAGTCCCGGTCAGGCTGCTCGGGGGCCCAAGGAACTTAATTTAGGTAAGGTCTTTCAGCTGGTGCGGGGAACCTCAAAATAAACCTACACCCGAGAACATACTTTTCTGTGTTGTAGCTTCCCTGCAATGATGCTACATTATGGTCATAATGGCAACGTCCAGCTAATTATTAGTGGAAGAAGACTCCAGACTTATGTCTGGGTAGAACCACCTGGCGCACAGAATAAGACTGTTGACTGATTCCCTGTCACAGGAGTACAACAGGTACAATACATAAACAAGGAATTATGGGACTAAATTTCAATTAAGTCAGACTAAAACAGCTCAAACTCATCAATGAATATTTTAATTAACTTATAATTTATGTATGGTACCATGATCAAAATTACCACCTTTTTTACCAGTGACATCTTATTTTAAAAACCACTCAAATTGACAATATTAGAAGAAAAAAAATATCCTTTTTAACACAATCAAACACATTATTATTTAAGTCTAATCAAAATTAAAAAAATATTATATTTAAATTATATTTAATTACTTTAATTTTGATAACTTTTACACCTTCATTACAGCTGAACCATGAATGAATATTTCCCAGCTGAAATGACTTTGTAATTTAATACATTTGTGTGAAGTTAATTAATTTTAATAACTTTCACTTAAACACACTCCAAAACATATCACCAAAATAACGGAACATGCTAAATCTGTTATCTATGACTTTGCTTTCTTGGCTTAAGTTAATGAAAATAAGATCAACGCTCACTAACACATACATAGCATAAACCATTCTCTTGCACCTTTCTGCTGAATACCCAGGCTAAATTTGTAGTTTTTGCATTTATATTTCAAATATAATACAAGAGGTTAAAATATCTATTACCATAAACTATGCAGCAAATAGTGTAGATCCTAAACAGACAGCTTCCTACAGGGATGCCTTATAAATACATAATTAGCAGGACTGGAGTTACCTATGCCTTGTAAATTTATTCTTCTATGCATGGATAAGTATCTTTAGGACAAAGGTCACAAACTCTTTTTGTCCACTTTATAATGTAAATCCAGTTTATCTTATTGTTTACATACATTTATGAGAAATTTTATAATGTCAACTGTTTCTGCATGAATTTAAGGAAAAATTATTAGGCTTATAGATCCTAATATGCCTATGGTCTTATGAAATCTGACACATACCACCAAACACTGTCAGTGAAAAAATAAATAATCTTGTAAAATAATGGACAAACAAGAGGGCCATAATGGCGCTACATCGCTCACCTGAGTGCTGTAGGCTTTTAGTCCAAGTGGCCATGCTTTTGATGGGGCAGAATTGAATGAACAATCTTGAAACAAGGTCACCAAAGGAATATATAAACCCAATATCAAAATATATATACAATATATAACAATATAGTTCCCTATAACGGCCATGTTATTTGGCGGATCAGTGTTTTTAACAATCTTAATACAGGGCTATCCAAAGAACATGTATGCCAAATATCAGGGCTTTAGCTCTTGCAGTTTCTGACAAGAAGATTTTCTAAGTTTTCCTATATAGCCATTTAATTATTGAAAAATGGCCAATGCCCTGGTGGCAATGTTTTTTGACAGATGAAAATTATTTGAAATTCTTTTTGTTTCCCATGAGTGCTTAAGCATTTGAGAAAGTTTGGCTGAATTTGGCCTAGCAGGTTTCAGAGGAGATGTTGTTTGAAAATGTTGATGGATGCATGACGCCAGATGGAAGGTGATAAGCTCAGGTGAGCTAAAAAAACAAAATGAAAGCAAAGTTAATAATAAAACAAGAAATATCTTTAAACACCCGCTTGGTTCATGCCTCTTAATTCAGAAGCTTTTCACTAAATACTAGGGATGTCAACGGATAACCGGATATCCGTTTGAATTATCGGATATTCCGAACCGACTTTGGTATCCGGATATTCGCTTAAAAAAATGTAAAATTTTCAACATTTAATTAAATGTTTTGGCCATTTTGCTAAGTTATCTTTCTGCTGTCATGTCAATGTGCATTAACGCATACGCAGGTGTAACAGATTATCGACAGGTGATGACAGGTGGTGACACGCAGTATCGTATATTTGGCTTCACAGTTTTAGAAATGTGATAAAGCATGATGATATGTATAATAACATGCTAATTAACCTGCCAACGTTTGAAGCTTCAACTGATCCATTTTGTTTAGCGAATACTATCTTTAATTTTGTTGAACTTCACAGTTTTAGAAATGTGCTAAAGCTTATATAAATAATTTGCCAATTAACAGCCATTGTTTGAAGCTATTACTTATCCATTTTGATTAAGGATTATTATCTTTAACTTTGTTTGTTCGGCTTTATTAAGAAGAGATAGAGCTACAATTATGTAGACAATTAACAGGTTTGTCGGCAAAGATCAGTTACTCATGTTTAAATTAGGTCCGTTTGGATTGTATAAATGAATTGATGAATGTATTATGTTTTCTTTCGATCACGGTGATCTTGACTTATTCACATCCACTTCCTAAACAAATCATTAGTTATGCCTTCCAATCTTTCAGTTCTATGTTTGGCGACATTTTGTGAGGTCCGTAGACAAATCCAACGCAAAATAGATATATGTTTGATTTATTCATGTTATTGTGAATTAAAATTACCAAATGATTTTTATTGTTCGTATTTCAATAATTATTAAAATGATGAAGTGCCATGCCTATGGAAATGTTGATTATTTCCATTGAAATGACGATTTAGTTATGTCAATCGAAACGTTAGTAATCCCGCACACATTCCGACTGCAACATCAGAATTAAATAAGATTTATATCCGGATATCCGTTCGGATCGTTCGACGGATATCCGGATACCAAATTTAGTATCCTTTGACATCCCTACTAAATACACACTAACAGGATCAAGAGATGTTTTGCAATAAACATACTAACATTGCAGTGAAATAATTTTAAATTGTTTTTGACTTTAATAACCAATCATCCTAAAAATGCTATGCCCCAGATGATGTTTAATAGGAACAATGTGTTATATGGTGTTACCTAGAATTTCTACCATTGTGAGTTGCTCTGATATTTATTTGGGCTGACCTAGCATTTGTTAAGTGGGTCAAAGGTGAGGTAAGACAGCAGGTTCATTCTCAGCACTAGACAGTATTATGTAAATTCTTCTTGAAAAAGGGTCATGACACCGTCTAAATGATTTAAAGGGTTAACTGTCCTTTCAATAATTTCAAGTTTGATTTTTTTGTTTTGTTTTTTAGTAACATCACAATGACACAATTATGGTCATATTGGCGACGTCCAGCTAATTATTGGTGGAGGAAGACCCAAGACTTATGTCTGGGTTGAAGCAACGGTGCACCTCAGGTTAGTTGGAAAACCTCCAATGATAGTTCTCGCCCCAACCAGGACTTGAACCTAGCTAAGGGGACAGCATTACTCCCGACTAGTCGGTGTCAGTAAAATAGACCAGCCGGGTTCAGTCCCTGGGCACCTAAAAAGTGCCCCTGTGCTATAATGATATAAATGTCACTGCACAGTATCAGCAAAAATGCTGGCAAATCCCAATCCCTTTGATGGTCTTTGATAAGCAGACCTTTACAAAAAGGTTAACAAACACTGATTGGGTGGATATCATCAGACACTAAACCTCAAGTTATCAAGATTAGAAGGCTAACGGATGTCTAAAGACAGAAAGAACATTTAATACTGGCACAAAATAGCTAATGAAGGTTAACAAATAAAGCAAAATATAAAACTTTAAGTAGCAAGGAAGCATCATGAAAAACTCCATTGCATGAAAAGTATTTACTTTCAGTAGCAGGGTTCAGTTGACAAGAAACTGTCAAGCATCTTGCATATTGGGAAACTTGAGAGCAGGTAGAGGGACAAAACAATTACTTCTTCCATCAGAACAACAATCCAAAAGTCAGTCTGTCACAATAGGTAAGTGTCCAGTAACAACAATAATCCTGACAGATATGCCTGTCGCTATAGGAAACTCTTCCACAATAATGCTGGTAGACTGGTCTGTAACAAATGGGAACTCTTCAGCAATGAAGGTAAATTCTGGCAGTCTATCAGAGATGCCCTCATGGTTTATAAAAAGGAAATGGAAAAAGAAATAAAATTTATTTGTCTGGAAGTACGGTAGACATTAGAAGTCATCCATGAACTATGGTAGGATGGTAGTGACATACAATGACAACAGGAAAAGGTAACTTATTTGGTAAAATGGAAGATTGACATTATTAATAGACTATGGTACTGTAAGTCAGTCAAGTGAAGACAAAAAATATGTTCAATGAACTAAAAAATAAGAAAGAGAAAATCCAAGGTCATTTTTGGGTCAAATTCCCATGAATAAAAAGAATCAAAGCAGGGTAAACAATCTAGAGAAAATTCATGTCAATTCACCACCTTCCACCCCACTCTCTCCAGAAAACATAGAATTGTTTAATCAGAACTATGTTGGCATATCATCAAAAAGCACTGTAAAGGTAGACTTTAATTCACCTTTTACCCTCCCTCCCCTTCTTAAGGTGCTTTTTTATAATGCGGAAAGTAACAAAATGGTCACAAATGTGTAAAATGTGAGGAAGCAGAAAATGGTGGCTAGCACATTATCTGTTGAAAAAAACAATGATAGCTTAGGCCTGCATTGAGGACAGTGGTATTACCGGTATGCAGCTCTAAAGGAAGAAAACAGGGGTTCTTTTTCGAGTCACTAGTAAGTTATAAAAAACATACTGCAGATTTTATAGCAGGTAACGTATGTTGCTACAAAAAATAAACCTGTATTCGTGGGGAAATATGTTGATATACACCATCACACAACAATAGTGAATCAATCCACTCATAACATGGCAATGTTTTGCAAGCAAGCTTGTTACCTGGAGTTAATCTTTTTGTTTTCTTTATTTGTTTTGCATACATCAATCAGTTTTTTGTTTGCAGTGTCGCTTGTGAAAGATGTATTTCTGAAGCACACACACTTGACCTGCATGAACCTGACTACTCATGGTCAGTTATTCATGCCTCGGAAGAAGTATTGCATGTGCAGTAGAGATATGTATGTCTAAGGAGACTAGATGCATCAACTGTGCCCTGGCATTCTTCAGACATTAAAAATAATATTGTTATCTTTTTAAACTGGAAGTTCAATATATTGTGTAACTCAGATATACAAGAAATGCAGATTTATGAATGAACAATGCTGCACATGAATGTTACTCATTGACTACAGGCAAGAGTCAAAATGGTGAGTGAAACTGCTATTAAAATGAGCGCTCTACTGAGTATGCATTATCTACTATAGAAACAGATTCTGCGTGGGAATCACTGCCTTCTGTGGCTCTAAACCAGCTAATGTAAAGACAATGGTCATCTCAGTCTAAAGCTACTGCACGCATTCAGAGAGGAATGGCACTCTTGGGATTTTTAGATTCAGATCATAGGGGTGTAAGAGGAAATAATAAATTTCATACTCAGTTTATTTTGTATTTTTTTGTATGAATATTTATGATAGACTTAATTTAGGATGAAATGCAAAAACATATTGAAAGTATTGAATGTTTAATAAAATGGTTTCTATTATCAGATGTTAGCAACTCTGATATAATTTTTGTCCCAATGTATAATCTATATTTTCGAAGAGACATTAATTTGCAGCAAAAGACTTGCCTGCTTTCCCATTTCCCATTTTTTATTTCACACTTGTAGACCAAAGTGGTTGCAAATCTTTGTGAGACGGTCCTTAATTCTGACCCCAGTTTACTGTAAATGTCCTCTGCAAAGAATATTATTAAACTGAAGGTCACACTTTTAAGCGGCAAAAAGGTTAAGGAGTTCAGTTAAGCCTGCATTCAATTTCCCTGATCTTAGGTTAGTGGCAACTGACAAAAATTGGATTTTGTCAACAGATTCCCCACACTGGAATATGCCCCGCAGGCCGCCATCTTGACAAAAAAAGTTGCGGGCTATATTCCGCAAAATACGGTAGTTAATGCTCAATGCATAGTATAGGTTTTGCAGGAAAATATGCAACAATATTGTACACATTTATGTGAAGCTATCAAACTCCAAAGACACTACACTTCAATCAGTAAATATATAGAATATTGTCAGGTAACAGACAGGTGACAGTGATATTGTGTGTACAATGGCGGTGCGGTTGCACATTTTCTTGCAAAGCCATGTACATTTACCTTTCTTTCCTATTTTTTAGTGAGGTGACACAGTTGTCCTTCAACCCACACTAAGTGTTACCAATTCTTTTCCGGATGATACTTTTCCTACCAAATTGATGGTGGCATACAATGTGCATCGCAATTTCTGAAGGACAGTCTTAAAAAACAACCTCTATGCAGTCATCAGACAAAGTAACAGAAAAAACAAGAAACAGGAAAACATTTCCAAGCAGACATGAGCGAGAAATCAGAGCAGGTACAGATGTCTATCAGCCGGTTAGACTTGCTGAACTGAGAACATCATGAAGGAAGTCATGATATATACAACTATCAAAAATCTTTTTATCCCAAAAGCACCTGGTTCCAATGGTGCAAAATATTACAAATAAGTGTCGAAAATCATTATCAGCTGTGTCTCTGGTACAAGGACACAGTTGGTTTCATTCCTCTGAAATCCAACACAAATACAACATAAACAGTTTCTGTTTGAAACATCAACATACAAAGAGGTAGACTCTTTACTTAGCACCTCAACACAGCAATCAGCATAATTGCTTCCATTTTTGTCTCTTTTCTGGTTTGTGTTTTCAAATGGAAAATTTTTTTGCTTTAACTGCTGCAACATTTGTTCATAACACAACATGTTTCTCATTGTTTATTAACAGGCAAAGAAAACTTAAGACATATTTCTATTGAGTAGACAGCAATGAGTGCGGATCGCGATCTGAGAGCTCCAAGCTTGGGTATGATCACTGTATCATGGTAACGACAAACTACAGCTCTGTACTTACTTTATCTCTTGACTGAAAGACATGTTTTTGCTCCAAACGTTCCGTTAGAGTTGACAATGGCTGGAATGTATGGAAGAGCTATATTCCTGTATTCCTGCCTTCTGCTCTAGTGATAAAAGAGGGCAGCAGAAATTGAATGTTCTAGTTAGAGTTTTCTGGCTGGTGGATGCCACCACATTTTGTGGATATTTCCTGGGTTGGGTCCATCACACACCAAACAATAGACTCACAAAAGTGAATGAAACAGAGAAATGTTTGTTTATTTATGGGGTCTGACCTTCTGAACATTGCTGTCTTAGTTTCAAGGAGAAAGTGTTCCCCTGGAGCAAATTTATTGCTGCCTTTACAGTGATGCTACACCATAAACATGAGACATGATGCCTCAACCAGGTACATTATCCAGATACTGGAACAGGGGGCACTCCTGGCGTAGTGGTAGTCGCCCATTTGTAATCCTTTGAGTGGTTAGCCTCTCACAGTGTGGGTTCGAGTCCCAGTCCGGGCAAAGAACTTAAAATGGGAAGGTTTTCCAGCTGACTTGCGGTGTGCCAGTGGTTCTACCAACACAATTGTCTGGGGTCTTCCTCCACCAAATAACAGGATGTCATTACAATGATCATAATTGGTCGCTGCGATGTATTATAAAATAAATAAAAATAAAATAAAGATACTGGAGCCCTTGAATTTGATGTACCATTTTTCATCCTACCTTTGGCTGAGAAAAACACATTTTAAAAGAAACCTGCAGCTTTCAGAAAGTTTTTAAATGTTCAGTAAATGTATAAAACTTGTCTCTAAGAAGTCTACAGTATTAACCCTTGGCATGCTAAATCTGATACAAGTTTGCAAGCTATTCTACTTGTAACTTAGCAGCAAGCAGAGTAGATCTTGATCAGACAGCAAACATTCATGCTCAGCAGGTGAAGACTTCAGTAAGTGTTCAGCTGTAAAAAATGCCACTTCCTTGTCAAAGAAAGCTGTGTGCTCCAATTGACTGCGACAAACCCGAAATTGACATTTAAGACCTACAGATAAGCCAGAACATAGATCAAGGTTTGTAGAATAAAAGGACAAAAGAACCTGACTTCTGAGACTGAGAGCATCATTTGTCATAGCAAGTCAAAACATAAAGACACCAACAGAAAAGCTATGTGTATGTCCCTTTCCCATTTTCTAAATGAAAGGAATGTGTAAGTTCCCTCTCTTGTGGATAGGCAGTTTTCATTTAATTTGTAAAAGAAATATTCTTGGTTTTATTGTAAATTTACTTATTTTTTTATCATGCTCAAGTAGTTTATTATGCCACTCATTCATATCTCACTCACCTTAATAAGAAAAAAGCAGAAAAGTAAAAAAGATTTCTACAGTAACTTAATATATACCGGTATATATATGTATACAACACACACACACATATGTATATACAGGTACTTAATCACAGGGGAGATAACAGTGTCATATGAATTATTGAAGTAATGCCCCTTTATAAATGACAGGAAAACTTGAACACTTGATGATACTACAAGACCAAAATACTACTAATGCAAAATAAAGGTTGTGTTTTGTTTTGTAATCAATTCTTCATTGGTGATTGAAATTCTTTAAGTAAAGGCCACAGTTTAAAAGACAAACAATAAAACTAGAAATTATCAATTTGGAAAGTCCCAGCCTTTTGGATTGAATTATATAAATATTGGGCCGGCCATAAATCAAGCCAAAATAATTAGAGAGTGATCAAAGTTCAAGTTAATTTGAATTATCATAACCTATAGTTATTGATCAGATATGAGTTTAACCTGTTTGGTTATTGGTCAAATGAACAACAAATAAAAAACAAAAAAATGAATGTAAATAAGAAAATGGCCACAATTCCAATAATTTATAGTAGCAATGAAAGTGCAATGTTGATAAATCTTTCAAACTTACACCACCATGTGCAATACATAAAACAACATTATCACTATGCATAATGGCTTGAACAATTTGAAGCATTATCTTCATATTCTTGTGTATTGCACTAAATAGGGAACATAAACACAACCTTTGAAGCCCTTACACAATTATGTACCTCTCAATGTGCAGCAATACCTTGTGTTCTGTTATAATCGTTTATGCATGTAATGCTAAGCCTGCTGCAAGTGTATTGTGATGACAATGATTTACAACCAGCCTGGCAACCTTTCTAGCCAAGTTGTGGGAGGAAATAATGTTGCCAAGAACCTACGGTTTGTATGGCAACCAAATGACAACAATGCTATCATTCTGGATCTCTTAACAACACTAAATACCTGGCTATTAACATAGATGTCTGGCAACATATACCACAAACATCTAACTGGTACACAACTCACTGTGAGAAGACGTTTGTTACAAATTAGTGCAACGAATGATTTTATCTTACTTTGTTGTTAGTTTCAAATTGCTGCAAGAAATATTAGTTGTTTCTTTACATTGTACAGACACAATTATGGTTATTTTGTTAAAGTTCCGCTAATTATTGGTGGAGGAAGACCCAACGACAGGGTAGAACCACACTGCAGGTCAGCTGCAAAACCTCCCCACATTAAAAATCTCGCCCTGTGCAGGACTTTGCAGTGAGTGGCATAGAGTTACAACTAAGCAACTAACTGCTTGGCTATGGGTACACTCCTGCAAAACATATACACAAAAACCTCATTCAATCTCCTGCTACAATTAACCTTAAACATTCAAGATTAAATGAGGTTTTTGTTAATATTTATGATGTGATCTTATGGAACATTTACCTGTTTATTGCATGAAAGATTGTATCAACTTTTAATTTACAATCGTTAAGTACCCCTTTGCTTTACTAATATCCTTAAGTTGTTGTTACATCATAATTTAACTGGCATAATCATTAAAGAACAACTAAAATATTTTTTACTTAGAATTTTTGTTTAACCCTGAATTAATGTAGTTAACTTAACATGAGTCAATAATAACAAAGAATTAACATATAATTTTTGTTCCTTTATAAATCCTTTATAAATAATTGATTAGTAAACTTTATGTTCAACTCCATCAGCTATGTTTTCACACACACCCACAATTCCCAGCATCTTTATAAATAATTGCACGGTCTTCATAATATACAGAAGGATTCATCAGTGAATCTCTGATTTATTTATAAGTGAAAAATTGAAATATTGACTGTCTACCAGATTTGATTAAAGCATGGTAAATAGCCTCAAGACAGATACTCAATTTCCGAAAAGAAAACGCGAGACTAGTCTCATATTTGATTTACGGGAAATTCTAAAATGGTATATTTTTTAAAAAATGAACTCTAAATGACAGATTTACCATATATCATATAATCATGTGTCTTTAAATTTTACCGACCAATAACACTGAAGCTGAGCCATTTAGCTCTTAGCCTTTTTATCAAGACATTATCTGGCTTAGGTATTGTTTATAATTATGTATTTTTGGTTTTGTGACACACCAACACTTAACAGGTCATACGGTGCCGAATATGATGAAGTTTAACATAAAAAGGGTATAATCTGCTTAAGATTCAAGTTGGTGAGTAGAAATATACAAATCTATAAATTTAAAATAATATGACTTTTAAATGAATACAGGTTAATAGGTAACTGTTTATCTTGCTTTAGTTAGGTAAAAATATGGCAGGACCCTGGTTTTGTTCCCCGCGGCATAAAACAGCATGAAAAATTATGCATATGTAGCCGGGTGATAGGGAGAATGTGAAAGTGGTCCAGTTAGCTCAGTTGGAAGAGCAAATAGCCCTGTTATCAAAAGGTCCTGGCATTGAGTCCCGGACTAGCTACACATTTTTCTCCCTATGTTACAATTGCACCCAATGTAAATGACCTGCGGTCGTTATGGTACATTTCCCTTAGAAGGGCTTGCGAGTTGCATGTACAGTAGTAATTCTGTGGAAATTCAAGGACGAATATCAAGTTGTCCTGGGTGTATGTAGCCGAGTGATAGGGAGAGAATGTGTATGCCATCCATATGTAGCCGAGTGATAGGGAGAGAATGTGTATGCCATCCATATGTAGCCGAGTGATAGGGAGAGAATGTGTATGCCATCCATATGTAGCCGAGTGATAGGGAGAGAATGTGTATGCCATCCAGTAGCTCTGTTGGTAGAGCATTCGCCCTGTTAGCAAAAGGTCCTGGCATTGAGTCCCGGACTAGCTGCACATTTTTCTACCTATTTTACACATACAAAGGTTGTTCTCATAGCTATTTCACTGATGCATTAGTTCAAACTACAACTTGGGGAAAACCTTTGATATGAAGATGTCTTCAGCTGGTCTAAAAAAGCTTGTAGTTAATACAACTTTCATACAAAAGTATATTTTTGAAGTCTTTTCTCAGATGGAAGCAATATTATTAGACAATCTGTTTTAGGACTTCAGACCACCAAGGAATGAATCAATTATTACCTATTTTTCTTTTCATATTTATCATTAATAAAAATTATGAGTTTATGACATTTTAGGTAAAATTCAAATCAAAACAAACTTTGTAACATGCCACCATTTCAAATGGTATGAAGTTATGATCTCGACCAATGAACACTCAGTACGCCCAATGATAGGCAGCGTTCTGTTCTGATTAGCACATGCAGGTGCTGGTCGATTGCAGTAGGTTATTGTGTAATCAAATGATTGGCTGGTAGCTACTGATTGGGGCAGTCTTTAGGAGGAGTGAGATTAAGTCTGTCAGGGAACATCATAGCGGGAGAATGGATGTGCTCAGCATGAGGCGTGAGACAGACCCCTAATATTGGGAGTCTCCCGGGGAAATCGGGAAAGATCACATGTCTGCATTTGCAAGAATGCTCATTATACTTATACTGAAACAACGATAGTCTGCTGTTTTAAACATTTCTTTTTAATTGATAAAAAGTGGTCAGTTGGTTCAATACTGATCAATTTTTGGTCAAAATCCAGTGAAATTTTCTGTCATACTATTGATAAAAGAGAGTATACGATGGATTAATATTATAACAAAAACAATAAAATAAAGGACCTTCAAAAATGATAAATTATTGCCCTGTGTTCCTTTATCATTTCAACATATAACCAAGTGATGTACTTTTAAAGGTTGTATCTAACTGTTTGTCTATATCTAATTCATGTAACATTACTGTACCACTGCTTTTGGGAATTAGGGAATAATTTTTAAATAAACTTATACTTCAATATAAGTAAAGATGGTTTTGAACACCGACTATATTGTAAGAGAGTACAAATCACTATAAAAACACTCTAAAAATTCAATTATTCCAAATTTATAAATAATCACGATAGTGATATCAGCTAAAAATAGATATTAATGTCAGAGAGAATTTCCTGGATGACGATGTAACTTAATCTCAAAAATGAGTTGTCACATGGTCTCTTAGTTACAAATAGCTATCTCTGCAGTGTGGCTCAGATAGGAAATACCTGTTTGCAGTGAGAAATGAAGATTTATGTTTCAATGTTCACACTGATCTAGGGCATCAATGAGCAGCATATTGTATGATATTTTCAGGTATTTTTAAGTCTTTTTGGTTATTTGAGAAACAATATTTTGGTCCAAACTGTCAGATACCTCCTTTTAGCAAAAGAATCTACATCAGTTTAAAAGAGAAATGGATAGAAGTCTGGATAAAAAAAGAATTGCATTCATTCCTCCCTCAGGGGATAATCCCAAACAATAAGTAGGTAAAAATCAGGAAAAGAAATCAGGGACGACACAACGCAACTAAAGAAAAAAAATCAAAGTGCTCGAAATCAGTGATGTAAACAGGATAATAATTACCAGTGAATCTGCAACTCTCTTGATACCAATAATGGCAGAGTACATTCAGAATTCTTTTTTTTCTTGAAGCAGTTAGCAAGTCAAAGTGTTCATTTCAAAGGATGTAGAGCTCCCCCACAACATACCCAATTAACAAAACTGCCTAAGTGAACAAGATGTTTATGATATCTACGCTCAGTGACAATTCCCTTATTGTTCCCTGGGCGTAGGGCTTCATGTTCGGAGATTTCTCTCTCGTAAAACTGTAGTCAAGAGATGACAATAGCATATATATTGTGATAGCTTCCATATTGTTGTTTGTAACAAGGTTTTCAATTTGTCGGTTTCACATTTTAACATCAGATGAATAGCCATAAGATGTCATATCTTCACAAAAAATCAAGAGCGGATGCAGAATATGTTTTATTTCATCTTAGAATGATAAGGATGAGGATTAATTAGTGTCAGGCATACTGACCACCGAAAAACATGAATGTTACCGGATGAATTTATTAAAATGGATCCAGTTTAATTTGCTAAAAAAACCCACCTCATCCTGAAGTCTGTTTTTTGTAACTTCATGTCAAAATATCTATGATTAAAGGAATAGATGTAATACATTGAATAAATTTATCTTAATTTATATTTTACACTTTAAAATATAACTATTCGATAAGAATGGTTTTATAGTCAGTGTATGTATGTTGCAACAGTTTATTTGATTACCAGAAAAAAATATTGCATATGCATATTAAAAAAGAATTACCTCATAGTCAGTGTCTGTACATTGCAACTGTCTTTTTCATTACTGGAAATAAATATTCCATTATAAAAAAAAAAAAAATATTTCCATTTTTATAAAGAATATTTTTATTTTCAGTGTTTGTGTATTGTAGCAGTCTATTTGATTACTAGAAAAAATATTACATATTCAACTAGAATGCTTTTATAGTTAGTGTCCGAAGTGTAAGTGACTATTTTATAACTGAAAAAATATTTTATAGAGTAAAAAGAATAAGGCTTTATATTCAGTATTTGAGTATTTTAGCAGTCTATTTCATTCATAAGTAGTTTTTAAATAATAATTTTCACATTCTAAAATATCAAGCTATATATTAGTTAGTCCTTCTTGAAAAAGTGGCATAAAAACAACATCTCTAGTGTTCCATGATTTTAGGTCTGTATTCACCAACTATTCTCCATTGAAAATTGCTCAAGTCATGGATTTCAATCCACAATATCTTCATAATGTATTTAGCTACATGTCTATATTTTTGCATGACTCTATAACTATTCTACTTTCAGCTTAAAATCACATTGACACTTCATACATAAGCTTAATTTTGTTGGCATGAAAATTGTGACTTTGGCTTAAGTCATGACTTATCCATAAGAATGGTTGGTAAATACGGGCCTTCTAACTTAGAGATAATTTACCATCACCTTTAAATAAACAGAATATATATATTCATGTGGATTATAATTTGTATACACAGAATTTCAAATAACTAAGAAATTTTAAAATTGGCTCAACAGTAACAGTTCCATTATTGTTGTATTACCCATATTGTCAAAATTGATAGTGAAGATATGAATCTGCCTCCTTTTTCTATCACAGTCCTACCTTTCATAAACCTGAGCAGAGATTCTAACACCCAAATGAGTGTGGGGCTCACTTAATCTTGTTAACTCTATGACACAAAACTACAGGGCACCCAAAATTTCTGAGTAGTTATCAATGATGAAAGAATGAGGTTGAAGAAACTGCAGAGAAAATTAGGAGGAGGTCCCTTATTGGTACCATTTTTCATGCCAGAAATGGCAACTGTTTAAGTTTTCATGGAGGGAAACAAATTAATGTCGGTGCATTCAGTGTAATTTTCTGGACATGGAAATTGTTTAAGATTTTTTTTTTTCAAATGTCGGCAGCTGAACACTTGGTGTCTGGTTTTCACTTTCTTTACCGGCATTGAAAGGTGGTATTCTGTTGTTATTTTTCACAATTGTACAAATTGCCTCACTTAAAATGAACCGTATTCCATGAGTAGAATAAATCAATTCCCTTCTTGCCCAAATCAACATCAAATTCCATGCAATTAGTGTTCATAATTTGATGAAGATGCACCAGGGGTGTTTTTTCTAGTGTGAATCTGTTGTTTTTTTGTTCACAAGCATGCCGTGCTCATGATATAATGAAGTTCTAAAATATCTATGTAATATTTCAAATCAAATGAGAAAGCGACAGAAGGGATGTTAAAATTAATAAACACAGATAATGCAAAAAGCATGAGATTGTTGGAAGAAATATGAAAAAAGACAAAGCAAGATGAAAAGATAGGATAAGAAAAAATGGGAAAAAACACAGAGCAGTAGAAATACAAAGAAGAAAAAGAAAGTGTTTGGGGTGTTAAAAATAAGTGATTGTTATTATAATGGAGATGAGAAAGCATAGAGATATACAGAAAAAGAAGACCATGCAAAAGAAAAAGACTGAAAGAATGTTGAAACATCAAGCAGAGAGAAAGAAAGAATAAAACAGACAGAGAGAAAGATATAGAAACTTCATTTATCTTTCAGAAAAAATAAGCCCCATTTTCTTAATTATTATAAAGGTGTATATATTTTTCCTCTGCCTAGCTATTCAGTCATGGATGTATGGATGCCTCTAGACTTATGACCTTATAACCTCAAACTGCACCAATTAACAGAAGGTAGAATGATAAGGATTTACGTAAGTATTTTATCTGCAACAACAGATTTATGTGATGGAATTAGGTAAACTACCAAAAAGGTTACCTCTACAAATAATACTCGTAGGTGTTTCTTTCATTTGGATTAACATGTGGTTGTTAGTTTAAATACTGATAATCCCATCTTATGGTTTATTGTATTAATGTAGAGTGAATTTTTCTTTTCTTTTATGGTCCTCATTCTCGCTTTGGCAATGTATTTGAAACAGTTAAATATTTGAATTACATTATGTCCTTTTTTTTTTATATCTGACTATTATTAAATGTATTGATTTGAAATTAAAATAAGTAAGAATACAAACTTATAAGTAGAAAGTAGGTTGGAATCCATGGAGTTGATCACTGATTTCTTTTGATATGGTGTCATTACAAACAGTGCAATTTCTTTTATATCAAAGTAGTTATCATGATATGCTAAAATAAAACATTGACAAACATGTTGAGTACTCTACATCTGTCTATTACAATGTTAGCACCGAAGTAAGCATACACTCAAAAGAATACAAGCATAAAAACTAAGTAATCCAATTAAAAGGACCTACATGCACTTGAGGGAGTATTAAGGGGGTACAATTCCCTTCAAGGGTTGGGATAGGGCAGCTTTTCTCCCTGCTCCTTTTTCAACTTGAGCAACCATCATGGTTACGATAAATCGTACGCAATCCGAATTAATCTGATATAAGTGGAGGTATCAGCAGCCAAGTTACTTGAGAGAAAATATTTCTACATCTTATTTAATTATTAGAAATCCCTTTGAGGCATGAATGAGACAGAAAATATGTTAAGAATTCTCATATGTACAGTTCAGAAGTGCAGATTTACAAAGAAGCTAGAAGTCTGCTTACAAGAAAAAAGACAAAACACAAAGATTTGTTTCATTCATACCATTAAGCTGATAAAAATGAGAATTATTTGTATTTTTGGGTTTTATGGCACATCGACACTTGATAGGTCATACGGCGCAAAAAAATGAGAATTAACCAGACAACTTGCTAATTATTACATGCTTAGGTTAGACATTATTGCTAGGGTCAAGACTGCAAATTGTATAATGTAAAAAAATGTATAACATCTGATCAGACAGCTACCAGCAATTCTAGACCAAACCAGAGGATATACGTCTGGGTTCTTTAGCTTAAAACATTTCTCAAGCATCTGATTGGTTGCATCTGAATATGATTTAAATATTATTTGTTTGTTTGTTTCATTGCACCGACACAATTATGGTCATATTGGCAACGATCAGCTAATTACTGGTGGAGGAAGACCCCAGACTTCTGGGTAGAACCACCTACACACTACAGGTTAGCTGGAAAAACCTCCTGACTGGCACTCGAACCCATGCGGAGGAGTTACCCCTCAGCCCCCGATCTGAATATAATTTTAAAGCTGACCATATATGATTGTCTCCGATTTAACCTTATCCCTTGACGATGATCTGCTTGTAGCGATGTTATCACTAAGCCAGCTGTAACTGACTAACCCATACTAATTGTTACAGTGGTAGAGTCACCGACTTGTAACTCCTCTGACTGCTTAATCTCTGTCCACATTGGTTTTTGTCACATACAGGGCAAAGGACTTAATGTGGTAAGATCTTACCTTGGTGCGCTGGTGGTTCTACCTAGACATTTGTCTGGAGTCTTCCTCCACATAAATAGCTTGACATCGCTATAATGATTATAATTGGTTGCTGGAATGTATTTAAAAAACAACAAAAAACCAACTAAATGTTAGATATTTGTTAATAACTTCATGCTAACAGAACAAGACATGTCATATTGATAGAGGCTAAGCAGGGAATAGTGTTGATCCTGATCAGATGGAATATTTTTCAGTGGACACATTTCAGCTGATATGCTGAATATCAGTGCTCCCATAAAGTTTAAATAAAGCTTAGTTAAAAATTTAATTTATATCTAATTTAAAATGATAAATTGATGGTATACAAATGATAATTCAGTTTACATTTTATCGAAAGAAACATTTAAATGACAACCATTATGTCACAAGAAACATTTAAATGAAAACCCTTATGTCACAAGAAACATTTAAATGAAAACCATTATGTCACAAGAAACATTTAAATGACAACCATTATGTCACAAGAAACATTTAAATGACAACCATTATGTCACAAGAAACATTTAAATGACAACCATTATGTCACAAGAAACATTTAAATGACAACCTTTATGTCACAAAAACATTTAAATGAAAACCATTATGTCACAAGAAACATTTAAATGACAACCATTATGTCACAAGAAACATTAAAATGACAACCATTATGTCACAAGAAACATTAAAATGACAACCATTATGTCACAAGAAACATTTAAATGAAAACCGTTATGTCACAAGAAACATTTAAATGACAACCATTATGTCACAAGAAACATTTAAATGACAACCTTTATGTCACAAGAAACATTTAAATGACAACCATTATGTCACAAATCATTTAAATGACAACCATTATGTCACAAATCATTTAAATGACAACCATTATGTCACAAGAATCATTTAAATGACAACCATTATGTCACAAAAACATTTAAATGACAACCATTATGTCACAAGAAACATTTAAATGACAACCATTATGTCACAAGAAACATTTAAATGAAAACCATTATGTCACAAGAAACATTTAAATGACAATCCAATGTGTCACACAAAAATTATAATTTACTGATGTCAATCACAAATGAACTTTGTTGTTTAATTAATCAGACTTATTAATTAGTATAAATAATCAGAGACTTGCTAGAAATGCTAATTACTATTTATAGTAGTCATCTTAGATAAACTTATCCTCATATAAACAGCATGTGTTAATACAATATTGGTGCTAATTAGCACAGAAAATCATAGAGTTCTTATATTTCCAAAGACAAAGACAGACTGTAACTACTGTATACATCTGCCTCAGTTCTGATACTAGTAATTATATCAAAGGACCTCCAAGAGAAGATCTCCATAAACAGCACTGTTGGCTAGCAAAGGAAGCACATTATAATATATTAACTATAGTCTCTGGCCTTCATGGTAGACCAGATAAAGATCTGTAGAAAGCTTTGAAAGTTCACTGCTAAGCCCTAATCTTAATGCAAAAAATTTAATATTAGACACCCTGTATAGTAAGATTCAATCCAAAGGTTTCTGCTCCTTGGATAAAGATTTTAACAGGTCTTGTCTAAATGGCGATTCTAGGAGATCTTAATTTCATAACTTAAAGGACAAATGCTACATAAAACAAATGTTCTGGTATGTGTGAAATGTTGGTATTGATTATTGTAAAGCTTTTACATTTTCAAAGATTGTGTGTTATACACACACAATGGGAAAAATTGGTCAAATGAAAATTGTCTCCCTTATTATAAAATACTTGAGGTAACCCAAATAGAAAGTAGGTCCTTTCAGTTGGAATTCTTGGACTTTATCGCCTGTAGAAAGAGCCATTATAAACAATGAAATTTCTTACATATGCATACATATGAGCTTAAATCCAACAAAATACTTCTCAAGGTATGTAATTTAAACAAGAAAATTGACTTTTTAATGTACAATGGTTGATCTGGTCATCCAAATTAAAGCATAAAAGACAACATACACCCTAAAGAGTACAAGCAAAAGAAACAATAGTAACACAAATAAAAGAACCTGCTAGCATTTAGAGACTTCAAAGGAGAAACTATCCCCTACTGTTTTTCACTATGTTCTTCAGCTTGCTTGCTGAAATTTATAACAAAACAAAAAAACAACAATAAAGCATATTATAATGTATATGCTGACAGTTAATAAAAGTTCAAATTACTTATTGCTTGTAGATTACGTTATTGTTTGTTAAATAATCCGCAACATTTTATAAGTAAAAACATAAATAACGGATTACTATTTAACAAACAGGCCTAATGCCCTAATATCACATAATTCAAAATTTTTAAAAAGCATAACTATATATTGATAACATTAAAGGTTATATAACATAAAGTATAGCTAGATAACACTGAGGTTAATTATACAGAAGAAAAGGAAAAATGAATAAAAATCTGTACAAATGAAATAAAAGCTTAAGAACAGATGGTGGATAGAGCCACCGTAATCCCATATATTCAAAGCAATGGCAGACATTTAGCTCTTAGCCTGTTCAGCATAAACAGCACGTAGTGAAGATCCAGATCAGCCGGAACCTGCCGGAAACCATCGAATCAAGATCTGCACTATATGATGCTGCGTCTGTTCACGACATGTCACGTTATCTTTGCAGGAACATGTGTAGTTGATAGCATATCACGAAATTTTTGTACAGCTTATTAATAGATATTGCCTGGAATGGGTTAAGCTCATCCACTCAGTACATTAGATGACATCTGTCGTCGCAATCTTGTAACTTCTTAATGATCATTATTTCCATAGCAACCATATATTTTTCTTTTAAAGGAGTTTCAGTTTTTCCCCTCTCTCTCCAATCTCTGCCTCTCATCTTAGCTGATTTAATGATCTGCCTGAAATTCCATCCGGTGTCGTTAGAAATAAAACGACCACACAATAATAATGTTAAAGAGGGAATCTGTGATGGTTATTTGTGTGCTCGTGTTTAACATTTTAAAGGTCTTCCACAAAAACAACAAAAAGAGAAAAAAAAATACACACAATTGCAATTTATTGTGTATGATGCCAATTTTATAGGAATATCAACTGAATACTACTACTACTAATAATAATAAAAAATAATAATAATGACATCAATTTTATAAGAATATCAATTGAATAATAATAATAATCATAATAATAACAACAATTATAATAAAATTAAATATAATAATAATTACACTAATAAAAACATGTTTAATTCTTTGATGTTTTGCTTCCTTAAGGTTAAGATACATTTTAAACTGTGAAACATGTTTATGACATAAATAGGGTGATATATTATAATATAATATAATTTGTTGTACTTCCCCAACAGTACTCATTAATTTACACATAACAACACTAATAATAATTGCAGAATGTTGTTGGCAGCCATACATATCATATAAAAACATATTGTGCATAATGAAATTTAGTAAAAGAACATTAAAAATGTTTAGAACATCAAGCATTCTCAGTGACATATTAGCTTATAAGACTTAATAAACAATATTATGTTTGCCATTGATAAAATTTCAAATAAGTTATGAAAAAAAAATAATTCTGAAATATAATGACACCGATTTTTTTTAATAAGGTAAATTACCACTATTTAAGTATATAAAGAAGTGTTGAGATGTCATGCACAGAACCATGAATCTGAGAAGAGTTGTCCAGGGTTAGTTTCAAATTTTCATACATGCCTTCATTATAGTACCTTGCCATTATTTCCTTATGGTGACTGAGAAAAGTATGAACAATTGAGATTGAGAGAAAGAAAAAAAGAAGGAACAAATACAACTTAGATCAAAAGAATACAAAGAAACACACTTTCATGAGAAGTGATTTTTAATAAATAAAGAAAACGATTAGAAAAGTTCCTGAAAAGAATAATTGACTTAACTTAAAGACTTCATTAAACATAGTCTTATGAGCCTTGTAAGAAGGAAGGATAGGCTTAAGAAAGAAGAAAACACAACAATTACAAACAAATAAATATTAACTTGAGAAAACTGAAAGCACAAAAACAAGAAAGATAGAAAGATTTAGCTGGAGAAAAATGAAAGCATGAAACCAAGAAGGAGAGAAAACAAACTTAGTATAAAGAGACTACATTTTCTTACTATTGTAAATGGTTCCACTTAAATCCATGCGTGCACAGGGCGAGGTATGGTGAAGCTGGGAGATGTGTGAAGATATCCACAATGTGTTGTCACCGTTACTGAAGCTACGACTAATGACGATGCTTCTCTGATAACCCACGCTATGATCAGTCCAGTCACAGAACTGCTTGTCTACCTGCAGAGTGAGAGAGAGAGAGGGAGGGAATCTATACTGTTAATATTGTACAACCCCATTCACAAACTTGTCTTTAAGAGAAAAATATGACAGTACTAGCTAATCAGGAGAAAAGGGAATACATTTTGATGCAGTTGTTTGTTGTTGTTATACTGGTAGTTGTTCAGTGGGGATAACGAAGGTGGGTGTGAGGGGCAGATGAGGTGAAATGATAATGGAATAGAGCGAAAAAGGGGTTAATCCATAATCCTCTACATTTGTTATGAAGCCATAATCAATAAACAACTACATACATTTTTGTAACAAGATACAGCAGGTAGTGTAGATTCCAATCTCACAGCTTTAAGGGAGATTTGGCAGATATGGGTCTACACTATTTCTGGCAAAACCTGATCAAATTGTGCTACAGAGGCTTGCAAGTTAAAATGGCTTATGTGGAACAGAGTTATGAAAAAGGTGAATTTTGAAAGCACAAAGGATTGACCATGCATGACCTTGACTACCCATGGTCAGTGGTCATGCCTGGGAAAAAGTTGTGCTATGCAGAAACATTTATGTATGTCCAAGAAGACTGGATGTGTTGTGTCCAAACATGCCTTAAATTTTAACTTTTTATCTGTTTAAACTAGATTTTCAAGCAATTATATTGCCTAATGCAGGTACACATGCAATGCAGATTTATGCATGAATAATCCCGAGCAGGAATACCACGTAGTGACTAAAGGGGGGCCAAAGGAGGGAGAAAAGTGATATTACTGGTTCCACTGGCTAATGCATTATAACACTTGGCCAAGATATTTGCAATATTCTGCTTGGGTCCTCACTGCCTTCAGCAGCTCTACACCAGGTTTGCAATCAAAATTAAGATTCAGATTACAGGTGTGTAGTTTTGATGAAATAAAAAAAAGCGATTGTCAAGGAGCTGTTTACTATAATTGGTTGGTACTATAGTTTGTCTGTACTGTTCAAATAGTAACTGGAAGTTCATTTTGAAACTTGTGTATTTTGGTCATGTCCTCAAGCACTTATATGACCAGCAATTTTAGCCATTATTTTAGTTAAAGTACAATTATATAGAAAGTACTTTATGTTTTATTTTATAGTTCCTGTAATCAGATGTTGGCTGTGTTGTAGCTTTTGTCCTAATGTATAATTTACGTTTAGACAAGGCAGCTGAAGACTTGTCTGCTTTCCAATGTGTTGCACTATCGATTAACCACTTTAAACTTTAATAAATAACCCATCGAGGAAAAATACTAAAAGATAATTTGTAAACTTGGTTTTACTTTGTAATGATATAAGACTAAAACTTTGTGTTGTGGTATGCACAGTATTTATTGCACAAAGGATGAACAATGTGAAACAACTCACATCTCAAATATGAAGTCAGAAAAAGTGTGTCCATATATTTTCAACTGCCACAACAAGACTTGGTACAAACAGCTGCAGGGATATGTCCTCATAACTGGCAACTGCTGACTGCCCTGAAAATGGGTCTACAACAAAACATACTCCTCTTGTGCCCCCCACCCCTAACTGCATTGTTGCACCAACGATACATGAAAGATAAATATCATTAACGACAAAAGCTGTAGCAGCAGCAATGCGTACAGTCAGCAACATATGTTGATGATTTTAGACAAGGAAACAATTAAGATATATATTCAGGAAATGGCTAGAAATTTGGTCACATGCTTAATCACAGTTATATTAAGAACACATAATAAATCTGGCAATCACCTTCTTTTACTTTATCAATAACAGTTTTAATATGGTCTGTGGTTAAAAATTAATACTAAATTAATTTCCGTTCCTGTTAATATGCAAAGACAGGACAGACGCATAATGTAATAAAAGCTAAAGAAAACAATTGTTTATTGGTTGTTGTTTTTCAGTATTTGAAGCCAGGACCACTAGATTGAGTCCTACAATTCTACTGACTGCAACAGTAGTCTTGTTTCCCAACTCAGGTGAGCTAAAAAACATATTTACATTAGACCGAAATGCATTGAAACAAAACAGGAGTTAACATCTACTAACAAGATTATACTTTTTGTCTCTTGTCATCATTTTTCAACTCTGTGTTTCTTGCTTTTTGTCCCTAGCTGAACATTACAACAAAAGGTAAAATCATCGCCATAATCACCATTTAATGGGAGCCCTGTGTTGGTGAGTGATAATGTGTCAAAATATGAAGTGTTGCACACAAGGCAGGTTTGCCTTGATTTAACTCTGCACACCTCTCCTCCAGTCATGTAACAGAATGAATTCAATAACAACTAAGTAAGTGCTGATGAAGAATGTGTGATATCTGTCTAATCCTGGTTTTAGTTTAGTGCTGTGGCTGTCCCAGTTTCTAGGGTAGGCAGCTTGAGTTTCTTATACCCAGTTATTATGCAACGCTGTTCAGCAGATCAGTGCTGGACATATTGCATACTTCCAGGTCATTTGACACATTCTGACCATGTCCTCCTTGGTCTACAATGCTTTCTGCGTCCGGGAATTGCTAGGCTAGTGACTGTGTTAATATATGAAGGAGCATGTTCAACATGCCCATGCTTGCTGCATCTGGGAATTGCTAAGCTAGTGACTGTGTTAATATATGAAGAAGCATGTTCAACATGCCCATACTTGCTGCATCTGGGAATTGCTAAGCTAGTGACTGTGTTAATATATGAAGAAGCATGTTCAACATGCCCATACTTGCTGCATCTGGGAATTGCTAAGCTAGTGACTGTGTTAATATATGAAGAAGCATGTTCAACATGCCCATACTTGCGCATCGGGAATTGCCTAAGCTAAGTGACTGTGTTAATATATGAAGAAGCATGTTCAACATGCCCATACTTGCTGCATCTGGGAATTGCTGAGCTAGTGACTGTGTTAATATATGAAGAAGCATGTTCAACATGCCCATACTTGCTGCATCCAGGAATTGTTAGTCTAGTGACTATGTTAATACATGAAGCAGCACGTTGGACGTGCCCATACCAGCTCAGTCACCACGAGGGTAGGACAGTTGTGGTGACCTCTTTAATCCTTCAAGTGCAGTTTGGAAGCAGAGACTTGATCATGAGGTTTGACACCACAGATCAAAGTATCATAGATCTTTCATTAAGCTGAAGCCTCTATAGGTCTAGAGCTGTTCGGGGGGCCTCAGTTTCACTATCAGGCAACAGAGCAGAGCAAATGCAAAATGAACACCTTACCTCAGTCACGTTAGATAGGTGCTTAGATGTTAGATACTCCCAAAAATTACACAAAGACAACCAAATGGCTCTGAGTCATGAAATTATTTGCATTAAAACATTAAATGTATTTTTCAGTAATTGTAGTTCTGATATCTTTCTAATAAATGCTCACAACTTGAAATTAAATTTATTCCCAATCATCTTGTCAAATCTATTCCCAATCATCTTATTAAAGTATAATATAAAGCACTTGTTTTATGGATCATTGACAAAGATGGTAAGTTATCTTTTTTATAGCAGGGAAGGTGTCAGGATGAAGTTGAATGAAAAACACTATCTTTGATCACACTCCAAAGCATCTTTGATGTCATTTTTTAGCGTACATGTAACTGTCCTACCGTTGACTTGTAGAAATGCTAGAAATGTTCATGCAAACGCAGCCAAAATGACATCAACATGACATCAACGTGACTAGGTGGTAAAAATTCACTATGCTACATGAAACAAGAAATGCACCTCTTAATAACGATCTTTACATACATCGCATACTTAAGTCTGCTAATTGTCATATGTTATCATGGCATGGCTACATTTTCTATATTTATAACACAATTGTAGAATTACTCTTCTAGATGACTGTCTCATCACCATCAGTGCCTATCAACCCACGTCCATGGTCTCGTGGTTAAGACATTGGACTTTGGATCTGTGGGTCTCGGTTTGAAACCCAAAACTGATCTGACATTAGTCCCTTGTGTAAGACTATTTACTGCTCATTGCTCCAGGTACTTGGTACCTGAGTACTGGTTCTACCCAGGAACTAGGCTGTCGAGTGGGATTAACATAAGTTGAAAGTACTTGTTTCTCAATCAACTATAAATAGATAGGTTTAACCTAAACACCCCATGAAAGGAGATTTATGATCAAATTAAGCTTAATTCATTTTATGTACCGTAAATATATAGCAATAAAAATAAATGAGCCTTATTTAACTGTATCAGACAAAACTCCAACAAAAACAGAAAAAAAAACCTTAGCCAGACATAGCCTAACCTCTACAAAATAGTGATATATGAACCAAAACTGTATAAATAATGTCATATAAACATATTCAGATTTTACCAACATACCTTCAAAATAAATTTTAAAATCAATGTTCTGGTATGAACAACAATTGTGAGAAAAAAACGTGACTGCAGGGTACAGAAGTGGAAAGTGAAAAAACAAGAGAGAAAAATAATTATACAGATTTTCTGTTCGTCCGTCATTGATCCATGCGTTAGGAAGACTTAGAAAAGCTTCCTGATGAAGTCCGCCTTTATAATTACAAACTAATCATGCATTATCGAAGCTTAGAGAAATAAGGTCTGATTTCATGATTAACATCCCCAATTTCTTTCATGGACAGCCATTTTCTTCCAATAGTGGTCTGGATAGAATCAAACAAGGGCTATAAAAGAAATCCACAGTCAAGCAATGAACACCACAGGTCTTGATCCCCATAGATGGCTTGTTCCAACTTACTCGTAATTAAATTTGACTTCTTTTCTTCTTGTAATTGAATAAAATGTTGTGGGTTGGGCTTATCCTCTAGCTGGCTACTGTTGTACAAATGTTTTGTCCTTAGTTTGTCTAAGTTTAATTAGTTGTTGTCTCCAAAGCATCCTACAGCCATTTTCTAGACATAGATAGCTAGGGCCATATTCACCAGCCATTCTTAAGCCTTAGTCATGACTTAAAAACAATTTTCATAATAACAAATATAAGATTATTTATGAAGTTTCAATGTGATTTTCAGCTCAAAGTAGCAAAGTTAAAGTGTCATGCTAAAATACAGACATGTAGCTAAATACATAATGAAGATATTGTGGATTAAAATCTATGACTTGAGCAATTCTTATGTAAGAATGGTTGGTGAACACTGGCTCTAGTTACTGTCTACCGAAGACAGTGTTGCCCTCGCTGTGGTCACACATTGAAAACACGACTGCCCACAACTGACACGTAGGTGAACCAGTTCCCGATAACTCTCATAAGCTACGTGAATGTTATGGAAGCTTGGGAATCTTTGTAAATCATGATTATTCAGTGGTCATGTTGGGAATCTTCGTAAATTATGGTTATCAAATGGTCATGATGGAAATCTTTGGTAATTATGATTATCAAATGGTCAGGTTGGAAATCTTTGTAAGTTATGATTATCCATTGGTCATGTTAGAAATCTTTGTAAATTATGACTATCTAATGGTCATGTTGGAAATCTTTGTAAATTATGATTATCCAATGGTCATGTTGGAAATCTTTGTAAATTATGATTATCCAACTGTCAATGTTGGAAATCTTTGTAAATTATGATTATCAAATGGTCATGTTGGAAATCTTTGTAAATTATGATTATCCAATGGTCATAATGGGAATCTTTGTTAATAATGATTATCCAATTGTCATTTTTACAACATTATTATATCCAAGTGTGCAACGAAACCAGCACCACCGCAATGGCCAAGTCAGATTTGTCCATAGGATGCAACTTCTTTTAGTTGAAATAACAGCTAATTTCAATTAGAAATAACCATAAATCTGTCCATTTTTCTAAAAAATTAACAAAAATAATAAAAACAGATTTATGTCTGAACAATACAAGTATATACAAAATGTTTACATGTGTGTAAAGATTTGTCAATCATTTCAAGGAGAGAAAAACATTGTCATTGGCCACCACTTCGCACATCAATGACAGCCTTGTCCCAGATAAACACTATAGAGAGTTTTGAGGACAATTCTAAAAGAAATGTCTAAACATTATCATAAAATAGCAGCACAGCAATTTATTTACCCTATTTTAAAAGTGCTTGCATACTCACATACATTTAATGCAACCTCCTGTATGTAAAGCATTCATATATCTGAAGTGGTATCCTACTTTGTAGAAAGAGTTCAGAACAGCCTTTTTTCGTTTTTTGTTTGTTTGTTTATTTATTGGGTTTATCGTCCCACCTACAGTATTTCAGTTACACTTGAAGCAGATATAGTGCTACCTTCACTGTGTATAGCATGTAGTGAACACCTGGCATGATATCACACCCAGTCACATTATGAACCAAGGGCCTCCCGTACCTGGAGCCGAGCATAGCCTTTTAAATAACTATATCACTGAGTATATCATCATGGTGTCTATGATAGATCATAGCTAAAATACTTTTTACTGCTTTAGATATTTTTCACACGTCAGTATCTGATGGTGCAAACTTAAAGGTTATATTTAAATTCTCCATTGAAAGAAAGATTGTAAGGACTCTGAAACAGTAACATTTTCATACAAGAGCTGGTTGCTCCAGGTATCTGACACTCCTTAACTGATTGAGTTAATTAGGTTTATCGAGTTTAATTATTACATCCGGCCACAATAGCTCAATTGGTAGAGCGTCGGTTTGCGGATCGGGAGGTCGTGGGTTCGAACCCCGGCCGGGTCTTACCAAAGACTTTAAAGTTGGTAGTAGTGGCTTCCCTCCTAACGCTCGGGGCTAAGGGGACAGCATTACGCCTGACTCGTCGGTGTCAGTATAATGGACCTGGCCGGGTTCAGTCCCTGGGCACCTCATAAGTGCCCCTGTGCTATAATGATAGAAATGTCGCTGCGCAGTATCGGCAAAAAATGCCAGCTTAATCCCTAATCTTAATTATGTTGTTTTATAAATATGAATCAGATTTTAAGTTAAACTGAGGGTATTTTTTTATTAAAATGACAATTTGTTGCATTTACATGTACTTACAATAACTTGCTAACAAAAGGGACTTATAGTAAATTTTATCTGAAGACACCTTTTTTTGGGGTTCTGCTTCTGCTTCACTGGTACAAACAAGTACACTGTTTCATTAGCAACGTGCTAGAGTGCAACGCTTATATACAGAATGCTCACTGAAATTTGCACATGGGGAAAATCTGTTTTGCTGACTTCTATAACTCTGATAAAATACAGGTCGTAATTCTGTACATGAAGTTCTATTTTTTATTTTTCTTAATTTTATATATTTGAATAAAGAAAACCAAATAATACCTTAAATTTAGTTTAAATTTGTTTGCACAATTTCTTTTAAATTTGTTTGAGTCGCCTTTGATGCTTTGCATCGTCTTTGAGCATCGTCTTTGATACCCAACTGCTTTCTTGTTTTTATCTGCTATCCATGGCTTGACCCCAATGACCATGAATTACAGCTTCTTACAAACTTTCTATACTTCAAATTTAAAGTGAATCCATCACAAAGTGGCAAGTGATGCATAGGACATTAAAATTAACAAATGAGGCTAATTAGTGAAGAGATAAAATGTATTTATTAAACTACTGGACTCTGTAGTTAGGCCTCATCACAAGCTACTTTAATTTTATACAAACTTTGTATGCACAGAAATCATTGTCTTGTTATATTGTGCCAATATGTGTAGCCTTGAGTTGTATTCTTGCCAGATAAATAAATGAGAGCAGCATAAAAATGGTACAACAGAAAAGTAAACAACATTCTTGCCAGGTAGTGCGATCCAATTGTGATGTTAGATTTTGAGCCAGTCTCTGTTGATTAGTGCTTTATCATCTCATTCCTAAAGTGCACTGGGTGGAATCTTGAACCAAACATGCAACATAGGTCAGCTAAAAGTCCTTACATTAGGGTCTTTTCACTCCTAACTGGTAATGGAAACCATGCGGTGAGAGGCTAAGCAGTCAGAGGAGTTACGATTCAACGACCACTACACCACAGTCGCCCCCTACTTTAAGAATGAGTACTGGTTGTTAACATAATGTAGCATAAAAGCAGAATAAGAGCATAAGATAATACATTAGACAACAGCAGAGATCTGACTACTTCTCCCTACATTTTTGTTTCAGGTCATGTCTGAGTTAAACTGTGGATTGAGTGGATTTTACAATATAACAGTGAAGATGCAGCTGTGACCTTAATCAACATGCACATAATGTTGACATGAATAAAACAAAATGCCTTTTTATTCATGACAGTAAATTATGATGCTACCATAAATACTGACATAAGTGATATTAGAGCAATTTTATACAAACAAGAAAATACTGTTAAAAGTGTAAGTAAGTTACTTTAGTATCTAGATAATTTCTTGCAGAATACCACAATAAATTCTACAAGGAGATCATGATATTTAAGTAGCTCTCAAGCAACTTTGTGTGTTTATGGGTTTATTGTCCTCAGGGTTGATTATACTGGTAGGTATGTGTCTGCCATACAGTGGTAAAAAGACACTGTTCAATGAAAGCACATCACCAAATCAGGTCAGTAGGTTAGGTCAGTAGGTCAGGTCAGTAGATCAGGTCAGGTCAGTAGGTCAGGTCAGGCCAGGTTAGTAGGTCAGGTCAGATCAGATGTAGTGATGGCTAGGACTCGGCTGATGGATGAAAATGAAAGCACCTAAACACAGGTGCACCAGTGTTAGGTGGACTGCAAAAATGAAACAAAAATGTACAGTGAAAAGAAAGTGCAGACCTTAGAATTTTACAAAATTAATTTTTATGACACATACATCACAAACATACATATACCTCAGACAATACAAACATCCATACATTCTACATAGGAGCCTATTGTCAAAGCCATAACCATGCAATAATCATCTTTATTTTGTGTAAGTTTTAATTTTCTTAACCTTCCTGACATTAGGCAACCCTCACACCATGAAATTTGACCTAGTGACCTACTTCTTAACTCCACATGACCCACTTAAAAACTCACTGAAGATTTCATGCAGTCAAACATAATTCTGACCTAGTGTCATGAAGATCAGACCATTTGTCTTTTGTTGGGTGTTCATAAGTAAATTTTTAAAGATGCACAAGGCACAGTCAGCATTAAGTATCTTATGTTCAAGTGTGCTCAAAAGAAAATATGCGATCCTTAGTGCTTTTCATTTGGCAGGTCTGCTGCAAAAAGATTAGGAAATCAGTTTACATAACACCACAATAAGCATTGCATAAATATAAGAAAAACAATGCAGAGCTGGTTTGCCTTATGGCATTGAGTCTAGCATAACACTAATGAAAGCAACAGTGCTGTCTTGACGTAATGCACTAAGAGACAAAATATTAAAGTAAATTTATTTGCAGTAGATAGCCTTGATGCTTGGTGACAAAACATGCAAGAAATAATTGTATTATATTTTATTACATTACGGCTCCAAGGGTATGTTTAAACCATGAAATACTTACCAAAGATAACTTGCTAAGCACCAACTGATCAGATCAAAGTCAAATATTTTCTTGTTCAAGATTTGCAAAAATAATGTTACAAATATTTCATGACATGCTTTTTTTCTTGTTCCCATGCACATTAGTAGGTTACATGATAACTTCTGCCACAGGCAAAAACAACAATAAAAAATATATAATCCTAGCAGTAATTGGCAAAGCAATTATGCAAAAGTGAGCTTTTAAACATTTCACCTGATTTATTGTTTAAGTGTCCATTTCACTTCTCCACCATGAAAAGGTACACTATCAAAGAGCCTGAAAGAATAAGTCGAAGATCTGAACATAGTTGCAGTTGTCTGGCGTCACTCTTCCTCTGACACGTCCATGACAAACCCCCCAGTTCTAATAGCTTTGGGGGGGGGGGGGGGGATGTACCTACCTGCCCCACCTGAATGGGCTTAATATGTATGACCAGAATGTCTTATTGACAGAAAAATGAAGACAAATCAAAGAGCTGATGGAATGTTAGGCTTATGCAAGAATGAGAAACAAGCATCATCATGTCTTAGACTCTAGCGATAAAGGATTAGAACATACTTTTTCTGCTTTGAAAGAGACTATGTCTACCTAAGTGATCTCTAGGCTAACATACTTATCTTAATGAGACTATGTCTTCCTGACTGATATCTAAGCTAACATACTTATCTTAATAAGTCATTGATTCAGTTGGTGATTTTTTCTTTGAAATATGACTTAGGATAAGGGTAACCCATTTCTAAGGTTACATGCACTTGATTGATAAGGCAAAAATTGAAGGCTGATTGTGTGCAACTCATAACTGAACTTGCATGTTAGAAGGATATATTTTTATTAAAAATTAAAGCGCCGCAAACACTGAAGTATTTATTGCTTCAGAAAAGTAGTTACATTATGAGACAATGAAAACCGATAGAGATACAATGCCATTCTTTTGTGTTAGATAAACCGCCCCTTCTTAAATAACATAATCCACGTTAAATGTATGTCATATGCCTGTCACCAACATTGTGCCTGTCACCAACATCATGTCTGTCACCAACATTGAACCTGCCACTGCTGTGAACAACATCATGTCTGTCACCAACATTGAACCTGTCACTGCTGTAAACAACATCATGTCTGTCATTCAACATCATGCCTGTCACCAACATTGTGCCTGTCACCAACATCATGTCTGTCACCAACATTGAACCTGTCACTGCTGTGAACAACATCATGTCTGTCATTCAACATCATGCCTGTCACCAACATTGTGCCTGTCACCGCTGTGAACATCATGTATGTCAAAAACATCATGCCAATCACCAACATTGTGCCTGTCACCAAAAATCATGCCTTTCACCAACAATATGCTTGTTACCAACATCATGCCTGTCACCAACATTATGCTTGTCACTAACATTCCCACACTATCCACACCTTCGACAAGGCTAGCCTATTTGTAAATTACCAAGACGTTCCACAGCATGAAAGGACAGAATTATCCAGCCTTGGCGGATTACATCTCTGGAACAGGGGACTCTGGCTAAATTGCCTTGAAATCAATAAATCTCACCGCTAATACCACCATCTACAGATTCTCAGGGTATTAACAGATTTACGACTTAAGAAATTGTTTTTCTGTAATGCAGACATGTCCTTTCACTGTATTAACCATGGTCGTGGTTAGTGTCATATTTTCTCCCATTTTTTCCCCAAGTGTACAATCCTATTTAGAAATTTGGATACAAAAAGATTTCAGAGGGTTGAAAGTAAGATTATCTTTCTTATATTTTATATTCTATTAACCCTTGTAACTTCAGAACACAATATATGTAATAACATGTTTTGTTTTTTTCCCTTTACAAGTGACTGTATAAGCTTCCAGCATATGTTGTGTTTTGTTTTTGAAATACATTGCATGTGACCAATTATGATCATTATAGCAACATCCAGCTTTTTGGTGGAGGAAGACCCCAGACACATGTCCAGGTTGAACAACCGGTGCACCGCAAGTCAGCTGGAAGATCTTACATTAAGCCCTTTGCACTGAATGGGACTCGAACCCACGCGGTGAGAGGCTAAGCATTCATAGGAGTTACAAATCGACGACTCTACCACTACGCCACCGGCACCCCTGCTTCCAGCAGAAGACAAAATCATATTTTATTTAAGTCACACTTCATCACTTGTACAATTGGTTGGGAAGGCATTAATTGACTATATCTAAGAAAAGAAGGAGAAGGGGTTTGGGGCAGGGCCACAAGTGGCCGAGCAACAGGAAATTCTGACTTAGAACCATCAAACCTCTAACTTTGGGGTTCTGAATCCAACATGGAAGAAAATCTATTTTTGAGAAGGAGAAGGTCTTCTAGTTCAAACTTAGTTGAAGAGACATCAAAACCAATTAGCAGTCATGTAAAAGCCATCAAAACTAAAGCAAAGGAAAGAAAACTACAAAAGCTGTGAATAGTAAAGACAGCTGTTGCTTTCAACAATAATTGAATTGAGTGCAGCTTGACTGCTTGATAAACTAGCCAAGATTTGTGGCCAATGTGTTATCATGCACAACACATGTCGTCCCATTTCAGTATAGGTACAAGTTTAACCTATATTTTACAATAAGATGCCAAGAAGCATTATCACAACACAATAAGTTATGAAACATAGCCTGTTTTGCATTTTAAAGCCTATAAAGTTTAACCAGAGTTGATCTAATAACTATATTATTTACACACATAAAAATATGCAGGTTTGCAATTCTATTGTTCATCATTCATGTGATGTTGATTCAATTACTTTGACTGAAAGATATCTAAATGTGTTTTAACTGTAAAAAGAACATGCTGTCATTTTGCTGACATTCTGATGCTATATCTTCTTAAAGTTCAAATATACATTTCAAATAAACATAGTTGGAGCTGCACAGCTTGGAATGGGATTTGCTGGCATTTTGCTGATACTGTGCAGCGACATTTCTATCATTATAGCACAGGGGCACTTATGAGATACACAGGGACTGAACCACAGGCCGGTCTTATATACTGACACCGACAAGTCAGGCTATTGCTGCCGGTCTGCACAGCTTTGAAATAAATTCTGTCATATAAGTAATTTTTAACATTAATATAACCATGAAATCAGCTACCCATCACAAACTTTCTACTTTAATAAATTAATAATGTATTTAAAAGACATAATTCTTTTAGTATTCTATACTATCTTCAATCTATAGTTTAACATATGCACATAAATTATTGTATTTTGACTGAAATAAGACTGGATTACCAGTAAAATAAGTCCTAATAGTTTTTAATAACTTAAGTTATATTTTTACTAAGTGAAGTTACAAGTATACATCTACAGTCAAGTCATTGTTAAGTAAACAATAAGTAAACAGATACCTTTATCAAGGCTGGTTACAAGTAAAATGAGTCCTAATAACCTAAGTTATATCTTATTAGAGAATAGATGATAAATGCATGTTTGTTTGTTTATTGGGTTTATCGTCCCACCAACAGTATTTCAGTTATCTTGAGAGAGTGTCCACTTGAACAGATATAGTGCTGCCTTCACTGTGTATAGGATGCTGTGAACAACTGGTATGATACCACACCCAGTCACATTATTCTGATATCAGGCCAACGAGTGGTGGAACTACCTTTAAATTTGGGTGCCACATTAATTCTGTTTACAACTGACTATAACACATTACCCAGATATTCACCAGGCTTGGACTATTTTGAGAGCAATTTGTCTTAGCACCTGTGCATGTAGATGTACAAAAAATGACAACAAATATCTAAAAGTAATCAACAAAATAAAGCATGATAATGGTTAAATATATGGGTAACCATCAAGGTTATAATTGTGCCGTTTTTATTTTTAAAAACAACAGACCAACCCCAGATAATCAGCCGATAGACTTCATAATCTATCATCATGACTGTTAAAAACCCAATTCTCAACACCTTACTGAATTATCTTTTTTTCAACTATCATACTAATCGCAATTGTTTTTGGCACAGAAATCTTTTTCACTAGCAGGAATGGTTTAACAATTACACCAGAATGTAACAAACACATTTACCAAACACTAATAATGATTCGCTGCTGTGTGTTGCATTATGGCAGCATGGTTTTGCCTGTTCCCAACCAACCATCATGACTTTAAATTGTCAAACAAATAAAAACAGTAATAGCAAAAGGATTGACATTTTTTATTGTTTCTATATCCTTACCGACTTCCTATGAATACCTCAACCTGTAGTAAAAACAAAAACCTGTCATCTTTATGCTACATTTCCACAGAACAATGTGTTCTTAAATTGTTCAGTTTATTTGTTAATTACTCTGATGAAAAACAAGAAAGAATGTCTATGGGATATGTTTAACTATACAAAGAAATCTAATTAAATGGAATTTTAAGCAAAACTTTGACAAACATTTTTTTTTATTTTGTTGATTATCTGTTTACTTTAAATCTTAAAAGTTGCTTTTAGATGCTTATTACGCAAACAGCATTTTTAAAAGTTGCTTTTTTATGCTTATTACGCAAACAGCATTTTTAAAGTTTCTTTTTTATGCTTATTATGCAAACAGCATTTTTTAAAAGTTGCTTTTTTATGCTTATTACGCAAACAGCATAATAACTAACACTGAGACTGTGTTCTGTTAAAGATACAATTCTACTTTCACTGTGAGAACCGAGTATTAAACACATGACTTGGTATGACAGTCACATCAACAAACCACCCAACTACACAATCCTTGAACATCTAATGGTACCTGAGCAGAATAAAAGATGTCTTTATCTGAATGATTTTTAACTCTTATTGATCATGCAAACAGTGTAGATCCAGAGCAGCCAGATAACAGCACAAATTGCCTCAAATTCGCTTGCAAATCTTTTTAACCATGCATGCAGTTGTCATCCAATGTCTTATATAACTTTACGACTATTAACAAATGTTGCAGATAAGTGGTAAAACTTTGGTTTATCTTGGTAGGAAAGGTCTATCGGGTTTCAAAGTCAGCTTAAAAATCAGAATTTTGTTTTATTAGAATTAACTGACGAAGGTATTTTGATTACCATCAATTTTATGATAAAAATTTCAGTTTACCATGTTGTTTCTTTTGGTAACATTTCCAGTAAACTTGTACATGTTCAATCTAAATATCTTAAAAATGCAGTCCAAAAATTTAATACCTTTACACCTGACATATGAAATACTTTGAAGTATTTTCATTATTTTTTGGGCAAATTTGTTCACCATTTTTGTAACTCTCTAGCAAAACAATTTACATGTTACTGTTTACCAATTCATTTATTATCATATTTCTGCCATGTTTTATGTTAAGGCACCTTAAACGAAACTCTGTAATTTATCATTTTTTGTCAATAAAAACAAACTTTGTATGTATTCTTGTTAATAGTTTATCCCAATGGCACCCACTGAAATGTAATATTTGATTAGGCAATGATACACACTATCTTTAATGAACTTATCCTCAAGTTCCTCATCAGCCTTCTCAATTGCTTGTAATACAGCAATTTGTCATTAAAGATTCTCATTAAAATGTGTCGCTGAAATAAATAATAATTATCAAAACTAAACAGTACAAAGTGCTGTATTTTATTACTGAATTTTGTGATAGAGCATTTTATTGCTAATTACACCATTTGAAAACCATCAATGAAGGATTCCTTGCAAAATGATAAAACAAGTGAATTATTTTGCACCTACTAATGATGCGGTGAAAATTATCACTGAGCCCATGCAGAGTTTAGTTTGCAATATACCGTATTTCATCTTATAATGATCCTTGCTAGCAAAATAATGCAGCCACTGCCAATATCACTATATGGGAAAATAAATCAGGCAAGCCCTATTGTAACTGAATAAATCTGTCCAGCGAATGAAATCCTCCCGTCATTATAAATCTATAATGCTTCCCCTTTCCCCGATGATAATGAAGCATTAGTTAATTGACCTGCTCCACAAAGCCAAAAAGATGTAAGGAAAGCCATTCCAAGACAGCAGCAAAGCGCTGGTAAAGTAAGCAGCAAGACATTTCCAGTATACAACAAGAGGCTGGAGAAAAGCTTGCTATTGACATTTATTGATTTCTTACCTCCAGCTTTCAAGAAGATTTTTTTTATCAAACAAAAAGGAAAAAATAATCAAGATCCTGTGTGTTGTATCTTGAATAACAAAGGAAGACATTAAAGTGGGGCATATGAAAATCACCCACGACTGCCACTGCAGCATTCTATGGGCGAAAGAGCAAGTCCATAAAAGGATAAGAACTTTCAATTTGATGACGATATAAAAGGCTTGTCGTTCCTGAGGCAGAAGGGATGCCAGTATTGGAAATTGGTCTCTGCATGACTCCTGTGTCGCAACCACAGTGCAAATAACGAGCAGCGAACATCAATTTGGTTCACAATTACCAGTGCTTATTTCTCATTACAGAACTTACATGGTTGTTCCTTTGCTTCTGAGACTACTGTTACTGAACAAACCTTTGCAATGTAATTTACCTCTAAGCCTGCTAAGCAATAAGTGGTCGGGCTTCGGCAGATAGTGCAGCTTGGCAACTTTCTGATCAGGATCTGTCTGTTTAGCTACAAAGCCTATAGCAATAATATGAGGCACCTTTACATGCAGAAACATGAAGAAGACTAAGATATATGCCCATATTCACCGACCTATGTCATGACTTAAGTGCAAGTCACAATTTTCATACCAACAAAAATAAGCTTATTTATGAAGGTCCAATGTGATTTTAAGCTGAAAGTAGCAAAGTTAGTGTAATGCAAAAATACAGACATGTACCTAAATACATTATGAAGATATTGTAGATTGAAATCCATCACTTGAGCAATTCTTACTTGAGAACAGTTGATGAATACAGGCCTTAGTATTGGTTACTTGGAAAGAATATCAAAGGAAGGGTAATTAGTCATTAAGTCTTATGTTGAGTTCTAATTATGAAAAAAATTAGTTCATGATAACAAAGGAAACACAGCTGAAGTTTGAAAAAAATCATTCATAGAGCCTTTGAGAGGTTCCTTAAATTCTAAAATATAAAATCAAATGCCACATAATGCTTTATTGCAGTATCACAATCATAAGCAAAGATCAAAGACTGATATCAAAGCTTTAAAAGAGAATAATTCTCACAGAAAATGTTAGCAGTGGTCTAAGATGGGTTTTTTTTGCCAATTCAATTTTTGGGGATAATTCAATAATTATAGAAAAAAGAGTTACAGTTCTTGACAACTGCATTTTACTTGCAAAGAGGGAGATTTGTTAGCTTTATGTAAACAAAGAAGGAAGTTATCTGTTTCCAAATATGGAGATTTCTGAAAATGCATAAAACACACCTCATTTTCAAATAATTTTGAACCTAGAAAGTGGGAGTCTCCAGCCAAAAGTGAAAGATTTGCCATGTATGCATCTTTGTACTACACATATAAAGTAACGATTTTACCAAAGTCAAACCACATGGTTAAGCATTTAGTGAGGCCATATATATTTTATTATACTGAACATCAGAATCAAATCAATCATATCATTTTATTCAATAGTAAGAATAAACAAAAGGTTACCAAATAGCTTGAGCAACAAAATGTCATTTGGTAAACATTGCAAGCACCAGAATGGATGCAATGCACACATTTTAATAAGCCCTTATTGACACAGACTATGTGAATAGATGGTTTCCACATCAGTGAAGATCTCTTATCTTGGCAGCCATCTTTGATGGCAACTTCAAGGGATTTTCAGATGAATTGTATAGAAGTGTAAAATTTATTTTCTTGTAATTTCTTCATTTGTGGTCCAAAAATTAATAGATATACACTACTGAAAAGCTCTTAATTCATATTTTTAGAATACATAACTTTTAAAATTGATAAATGCACAAAGAATTAATACACAGAGATAAAGAAAATTATTGTCTCATCCTTAAGCAAAAAGAAAAGTGTATATTTTTTGGTTGTATTTTTTTTACCTTTTAAACTATCAAAATAAAGTTTTGGTATTTAAAGTACTTCATAAAAGCTGTTAAATTAGATATAAAATTCAGCAAAATAGACTGAAAAATAAAAATACAGTGGTGAGTTTATACAGCACATATTTCCAGAGTTTGACCTGCATTAGCTTCTGCCTTCAAAAATGGCTGCCTTAAACTGTCTTATGATCGAGTGTCTATGACATCACACAGAAACTATCTATTATGCAGGTAGCTAGCTCCCTTAATTTCCTGATCAGGAAAAAAACAGCATTCTATGTTTAGCCCATGCGTTAATGTCACATGGAACATACAGAATGTCAAATGGCATGTATACAACAATTTTGTAAAAGCTAATTCACATGAGATATAATAATACATTATCTTTAATCACTTTAAGACAAATTTATCTTCGTAATTTTGTTGTTGTTTTTGACTTTCCTCGTGATGTGCATCAAATCACAAATATTTATCTGATAATTTTTTACCGTTTTTACTGTTTAAAACATAAATTGGAAGGCCTTTCAGGCTTTGCATCAATGCTTTACAACACAACTTAAATAACAGCACAACTATAGTATTCTTATTGTTATATTGGAATTATGACTACGAAAAATTAAGTCTTTATATTAGGGGCCAACATTAGGATTTCAATTGTATTGTTTGTCATTTTTTGCTTTTTATAGTTTCCAATTTTCTGCTACAGACTGCTTGTTTGTAAGGACAACATGAGTTAGTGTAAAAATAATTTCCTGAAGTTTTCCTATTTCAAGGAAATCTGAAAAACATCTACTGTATGTTTTTGTTTCCGTTTCTCTATTCAGACAAGTTGAAAGTGATACCTATATAAACTTTATTCATTTCCTCTCATCAGCTTCAAGTTTTGAAAGAACTTCCTTCACGAAACATTGTATACAAGGATGTGACAATAGTGACATCTAAGCACTCTGTACTGTGAGACATATGATAATTTTTTTCACCAAAAATAACCTAATAAATATTGCTGACAACTTCACTGTTCTCGTGGTATTATAAATTTACAGGAAGATATATTTTCACGGAGATCTGCCTATGATTCCAGAGAAATAGAGGCCTCAGGTGTTTGCATACACAAAATAACACGATTTGTCTCTTGCTTCAATAAGAAATAAGCAGAATAAAACATTCTGAAGAATTGCTCACAAAAGAGGAAATAAGTCAAGAAGTGCTGTTTTTTTCATACTATTTATCTCTAAGATAACTATTTATTTGTCAACATCTGCTTTCTGACATTTTTAGCTTTAAAACAATAGTTGTGGTATACATGAATATGGATGATTTTATCTACTGACCACCTTACCCCATTTACATTGTTTTTTTAAAGATTGGACTAACAAATATCCATATCTGTATATCATGTAAAAAGCATATAATGAAAAAAAAATATTTATGCAAAAGACAAGAGGGCCATGATGGATGGCCCTTAATGTTTACCTGAAGATATGGGCTTTTAGTAGGATCATATCTGGTGCAAGTGCTTAAGAGTTATTTACTGTAGAAATCTTTGGTGAAGATTGGGCCCTATAAATGTAGCCTCTAATACTTTCACAAGGTTTTTTTTTTTTTTTAAATTTGACCTAGTGACCTATTTTCTGACCTCATATGACCCAGTTAGGAACTCATCCAAGACTTAATGCAGGCAACCATTCTGGCCAAGTTTATTGAAGATTGGTCTATATATGTGGCCTCTAGTATGTTCACAAGGTTTTTCTAGGATTTGACCTAATGGCCACCTTTCTGACCCCATGTGACCCAGTTCCAAACTCATCCGAGATTTCTAGCAAACATTCTGACCAATTTTGGTGAAGATTGGATACAATCCTCTAGTGTGTTCACAAGCAAATTGTTGACGACGGACGATGGTTTATGACAAAAGCTTGCCTTCAGCATGTTGTATTCAGGTGAGTTAAAACAGGTTAATAGTGTCAACAACTAATATATAATATTATCGATAACTTTTATCGATCTCAATGATTTACTACCTAATGGTCTCAAAAGCTGGGTAGGTAAAATTTGAACAATCTTCAAGTATAATGGTTTCAAAATAAAACAGTGGTAATTATAAACTGCAGATATACCTAATGTGAAGGAAACAGGAATAGCAGTTACTAAAGAGCAAGATTTGACTTTATGTAACAAAAATAATATAACAAAAGCATGTAAAAATTATTTTGTTTCTGAATAAAAATTCAGCATCGTTTATTGGAGAGAAATCACAATGAGACAACTTTACTGCCTGTGAGACTTGGTGAACAGAAATTAAAATTTATTGCAATGACTGGGAAACTTCCACTGGCTTGAATCTCACAGACAAAAAAAAGATGAAATAAATGTGATTTAAGAAATGTTAAAAGGACAGAAACCCTGTTGTCTTTTAATGTAGAAATGTTTGGATTACAGAAACACTTAACAGATGGTGAAGCTACAATTTTTGTTGTTTCTTGTAGAGAAAAATGATCACAGTAACTATAGTATAAATGATCACAATATAATAAATAAATTGAAAACAACATCTATGTAATTTGTATAAATCATGGCCAGATTTTTTTCCCTTAGTCTTTGGCATCAACAGGACTTAACTGTAAAATAACTTTCCGTTCAGAAAAAGACACCTTCAGAAAAAGGCACAGTTTTGGGCAGTGTCACTTAGCGACAGCATCCAGCTGTATGAGACAGCAGAATTTTGAAATCACAAAGGATTGTCTCTTCATAACCTTTACTACCTGTGGTCAGTTTTCATGGCTTGGAGAAAGCACAGGGTGTAGTAAAGATATATTCATACATGCTTCAAATGTTAACATTGATATTGTTATCTGTTTAAACTAGGTGTTGCTTATATTGTGTAATACACAAAATGAACAATTTTCTGCTAGATTACTTTGTTATGTTTTTGGAATGCATCACAGCAACCAATCATGATCATAATAACAAAATCCAAAATTTTGGTGGAGGAAGACTTCAAACAAATGTTTGAGTAGAACTACTGGCGCACTGCAGGTCAGCTGGAAGACCTTCCAACATTAAGTACTTCACCCTGAATGGGAATTGAACCCACGCTGTGAGAGGCTAAGCGGACAGAGGAGTTGAAAGTCTGCAGCTCCAGTGAATAGAATAAAGGGAAGGAAGGTGGGAGAAAAATGTTATGAGGAAGAGTTTTCCACTGAATATGCATCATTTTACATTCCTTGTGCTAACTGACAACTGACCTACAAATGTGACTTTTACCTTTGCTCTTCAGCAAGTTCAGTGTACATGCACTTTTGCAATTCCATTTTGTGAGACTTTTGTGAAGGACCACTAGACAGAAATGGATTGAAACTGCTTCAACTTCATGTGACCTTGACCACTGTACAAGATTTCAAGGTTACTTTCTGAGAAATGACTCTGAATCGCTAGGACAAGGCAACACCAAGGTTATGTCCTTCTGCCTTTAGAAAGGTATGTTACTCCAAACGACAGCAGGCAGATATAGTATATCTTTAATAGTATACCGTGTGATTACAATTTCCTATTTCCTATTGTGTGCTTTTCCTGTATTACATTGTAAGCCAGCAGTTCTTGCCTGGGTCACACAAACATGACAACCTGGTCATACTGTTGCCTCTGCTCAGGACACCTGAAGGGTATCTTAAGTGAGGGATTTACTTGTCATAAAACTCTCTGATATATTAATAAACTCCTTAATTTGTTAATCACAAAGTTAAATTCTTAATGTCCAACTTTGAACCTTTTATGGAAAATCGCTTGAGACTATAGATGTATAAATGTTCAAATCCCAACAGTCATAATATTGACATAGGTCATTTTGTTTTTGGATAAATCAAACCATTACAATAATAGTCATACTGGTAATATATATTTTTTATTTGTGAAGAAAGATGCAAGATGGATGCCAGCATAGAACACCAGCATTAAACCATTGGGAAAACCTCACCATATTCTTGCCCATCTATTTTTTGGAACAAATTGCTAGGAAACAAATTTTTTTGCTGCAAAATAAAAAAAACTTTTGTAACAGCTCATAATTAAGGGTGATTACATCAGTTAATAACTGTCTGTATACTGTTACTGAAAACAGAGATGAGGAAACAATTGCAAGGAGCATAATGAGAAAATCAAGCACAGCCAAGAAAAGACAAGGCAATAAAGCAGGCAGTAAGAAAAATGTTCTGAAGATACTATCATTGGGATTATCCACTTGCTCTCATTGTACAAATAACAAAAAAGAAAATAAATTAAAAAAAAAAAGTTCACTCTCAGAAAAAAAGCTGTCAGCCTGGTTTCAACAATTTGTACAAATGGGATGAGCAGAAACATAGACAATACAAAAACATATCATCATTAGAAGAACAATCTGCACTGGGGTGTCTGACAATGTACAATTTGAAGGAGTGTCAAGGGCAATAGTGATGAAACATACATCTGGCAAAATTCTGAACATGTCATGCCTTCTGCAGCATCTATATCAACTGCAGATAAAAATCTTAGAGCAACACAAAATATATGGTGCCTTGACTTTCCCACAGATGGTCAGGAATAATTAGCACATATCAGCAACAGAAACTGATGCCATGTCAAACAAGCAGGCCTCCAAAGTGTTTACCTGGCTAGATTAAATGGCTTGTAATAAAATGGTTTATGACTAAAGCCAGTGGAGTCTGTTAATGAATTTATTTATCATAAATAGTTAAAGTAGTAATACAATGCAAGATTTTATTTAAAAATTGTCTTATATATTATTGTAAAAGATTTTTATGTTACATAATATTCTCTAACAGTTAATTGAAAAAAAAACTTGAAGAAAGGATGATTAAATTTATAAGAATTCCAAATATCTTATAAAAACAATTTTGATTTAGACCTTTAAAACTCTTCACTTCTCTAAGAAATACTTCATGCATACTGTAAACCAGCAAAATAAATGTTTTAAGTCATGTGTTGACTTTAAGAATGGTTAATGATTACAAACTCGCATCACTCAAAATTACCTCAAAGCCTGGTGTCAAGAATGAACTAGTCAGGCATAAGCAAAAAGGTGAAGATTTAGATCAGCCAGTTCCCACTAACTAAATGTGTCTAGTTGTAAGCAAATAATCAAGAATAAGAGTAGGTTATTATCTACTGTAGCTAGTTACTAGTTAGGACTCCCAACCCACATTACATCACCATACCCTATTACATCATCATACTGGATACCTGGACTCAGGTTAGGAACCTGGAGTCCCCACCCCATTATATCATCATACTGGAAACCTGGACACAGGTTAGGAACCTGGAACCCTCACCCCATTATATCATCATACTGCATACCTGGATACAGGTTAGGAACCTGGAACCCTCACCCCATTATATCATCATACTTGATAACTGGATACAGGTTAGGAACCTGGAACCCTCACCCCATTATATCATCATACTTGATAACTGGATACAGGTTAGGAACCTGGAACCCTCACCCCATTATATCACCATACTTGATACCTGGATACAGGTTAGGAACCTGGAACCCTCACCCCATTATATCATGATACTTAATACCTGGACATAGGTTAGGAACCTGGAACCCTCACCCCATTATATCATCATACTTGATACCTGGATACAGGTTAGGAACCTGGAACCCTCACCCCATTATATCATCATACTTGATACCTGGACATAGGTTAGGAACCTGGAACCCTCACCCCATTATATCATCATACTTGATACCTGGATACAGGTTAGGAACCTGGAACCCTCACCCCATTATATCATCATACTTGATACCTGGACATAGGTTAGGAACCTGGAACCCTCACCCCATTATATCATCATACTTGATACCTGGATACAGGTTAGGAACCTGGAACCCTCACCCCATTATATCATCATACTTGATACCTGGATACAGGTTAGGAACCTGGAACCCTCACCCCATTATATCATCATACTTGATATCTGGACATAGGTTAGGAACCTGGAACCCTCACCCCATTATATCATCATACTTGATACCTGGACAAAGGTTAGGAACCTGGAACCCTCACCCCATTATATCATCATACTTGATACCTGGATACAGGTTAGGAACCTGGAGCATTACCCACTTTTATATCATCATACTGTTTACAGGTTAAGCCCACCTCCACAACCATTCTGTTATCCCAAATACTCATTTTGTCTGGTAGAAAATCACATATCTTCCTGTACAAATTAATTAGCTGATGTAATTGCACCCATAATAGCTTTACAAGTCACGTTACTATGCCTAGATTTACGTCATTTGTTATGAACATGAAGATTAGCTAATCTTTGTATGAGAGATATGATGGAAAATTGCTGTCATAACTGTATTACAATCTATGGTCGAGGAAAAAAGTAAAACCACAACAAATCTAAGTTATTTCACTTGTGCAGTAAATAACTAAAATTCCTAATCTTATTTTTAGTCAAAAATATTTCTAAAGTCATTATTTATTTCTATCTAAATTAAGTACACTATATAAGTCGTACTAAAAATTACCCCATTTCAAACACACATCTTTATATAATTTTAAAATAAATCATACAGAAAATGTAGAAAATGAAGCAAAGCTTGGTCCATTGATAAGGAAAATGCTGTTCTGGCATACCTTTAATGTCTTGTGCTCACCTGTCAACAGTTATTCAAGAATTGCTTGTGTAAGGATTATTATATGAAAGTCACATCATGTCAATTGAAGTAGGCATGCTATTACTGTTATGTCCACCTTTATGTGTACACCATGTAAGTTAGCATGGCTGATGTGGCATCATCTCACAGTTTGTCTATAAATAATACAATTGTTATCATCTTACCCCTGTTCTGGAGAATTTGGGCAGAATTGCAGCATAAACTTATATTTAGTTAAGGCAAAGACTGTTAACAACATTACCTGATCATGATAAATACTGCTTTAATTGGTCATTTTTCCATATCTATAAATAAGAAAAATGGGATTTAAGCTAAAAATAGATATCGATGTCAGAGCTGATTTACGTAGATGATCATGTAAAGTGATATCAAAAGTAAGTAATGATGTGTTTTTTTAGTTTAAAAAAAAAAAGCTAACTGTGCAGCATGGATCGGATAGGAAATACCTTTTGTAATTATTATTTATGGTATTCAATCTTCTGGCTTACATCACAATCTTCTGTTAAGTCTCCAGATGAAAGCATGCAAAATATTCCAAAACCATTATATTTGATAGGGTAAGTGTTGCAAAACTATTATAAAGAGAAGTGGTTCCTCTTTCTTTTGTGTGTTATTTAAGTTTCCTTTCAAACGAAAGAGTAACACATCCTCAACCATGGAGGTCCTTTATATGTATTGTAAGTGTACAAATATATCTTAAGTATGAAATTTTAGAAAACCAGTAATGGACTGAAATCATTGCATCAAACCACGATGGAGGACATTTGAAAATGTTGACGGATGCATGATGACGGACAGTGGCCAATCACAGTTGCTGACCCTAAGCATAAGCTCAGGTGAGCTCAAAAGCAAAAGTGCAATTTAACCCTTTTTAGCAAAATTAAATTAAAATCTTATTCACACAAAAGGAGAACAATTTTCTAGGAGTGTCAATCCACTAAACAAAGAAAGAACAGCAAAATTTATCATATCTTACAGCTATCAATCAAGCTCATTGACCAACCAAATCTTGTGACAATCTGTTTCTGCCTGTGTCAGAATAAATGAAGAAATATTTATTGTTGCCCTGGTAGAAATGAAAACAACACAATATCCAGAACAATTTGCCTTCAACCATTACAAGTTTTACTGAGATTGTACTGCCGACAAACAACAGCCCTGCCAACTGCACAGTACATGAGCAAATTATTTCCCAGTGACTTGAGTGACAATTTCAGCCTCTCTATTACTCGATATCTCTTTTATTACCCTATAGTCTCTTGCCACAGATTGAAGGATTTAGCTTCATGAGGTGTTATACCAAGAAAGAAGTGTAAATCGTAGAATATCTGTCCCATGAAATACAAAGTAAATTTACGTTTAGATGTTTTTCATCTTTTACTGCTCACTCCTAGACAGATTTTATTTATCTCAAGGCAAAGACTTGTTTGTGTGTGTTATGATGTTCCCAATGTACTTGCATGTCTAAAATTCATACTAACCATCATACAACAATGTTGTTTGTTTGTTTGTTTGATGGGTTTATCATCCCACCAACAGTATTTCAGTTATCTGGAGACGGTGTCCACTGGAAGCAGATATAGTAGCTGCCTTCACTGTGTACAGCATGCCATGAACACCTGGCATGATACCACACCCAGTCACATTATCCTGACACAGGCCAACCAGTCATGGAACTACCCTTATATTTGCAAGAGAGCTATACTATTTACATTCTTTAAGACTTTGGTATGTCGCGGCCCGGGTTCGAACCCGGGGCCTCTGGTACTAAAACAAAGAGGCTGCCTTAAACTGTCTTATCAGTGTCGATGACATTACATGGAAACTATCTATAGGGAAATAAAAATGACGTCAAGCTATTTTGGTTGAAGAAGACCCATGACAAATGTCTGGGTAGAACCACAGTCAGCTGGAAGACCTTCCCACACTAAGTGCATTGCCCAGAGCTGGATTTAAGCCACACTGTGCGAAGCTAAGTAGACAGAAGTTACAAGTTGGCAAATCTATCAATAAGCTACAGGTATTCCCAAGAAACAATGCAGTAGGTAAAAAACAATTCAGAACAAGACGTATATGGCACAGAAGACTGGCCAAAAACAATGGAATGGCCCCTATTTGGGGCAGGCTTAATTTCCAATAAAATTATAAGCCCCAGCAAAGTCCATCAAAATCATAGGTTAATTAATAACCTGTATGTAAACATTGTGTCAGTCATTAAGTATTTGTATTTAGAAACTTTTTAGGCCAAAGCTGATTTGAAACATATTAACAAAGGAGTGCTGAGGTGACAAACAAAACATACAGAGAAAAATTTAACAGTTATAGGCAGTTTTTACTTATCATTCCATATAGCTTTCATCATTAATTCATTGTATTTTATATTATCAAGTATGACAGGAATATTCATAAAAAATTAGCAATATCCTGTTATTAAATAAAACAAGACTTGACATTACAGAATTGAGATTAAATGATGAAAATAAAATAGTGATTGCCAATTTAAATTATTTTCTCATGAGAAGTTAATTCACAATTAATGAAAGTATTTTTTATGGTGAGAAGAATACGAATCTAGGCCTTTAAGGAGCTTAGGAATAGCTTTGCATGAGATGCTGAGCTAGCAGCTGAAAACTTTCGCAGCGAAGCAAAGTTTTCAGACAGAAGACAAATGGCAGCTGACGGAGACGCCTTGGAAGAATTGTATTGTAATATGGTGCACGCATCATAGAATTTCTGTTACTTCTTTCTCAATCTTCTGTGAATCAGTGGGAGAGACAGCAAATAGTTTCAAGCACCTGCATATTGTTGCCGGTGGGAGCCATTTTGAAAATACCAGAGAGACCTTCTCACCATCTGCCTTTTGTTTCTTCCATCCTCAAGGGTTCTAGGATAATTATTTCATCTCGCAGTTTACAAATGGGGATATAAATAATTCAAGATAGAATGCCAGCTTCAAAATAATAGGTTATTCAAGGGCTTAATTTTTGCACCTCTTTGGCTAAAGTTGTGCGTACTTCTAAAAATATTTCTGGCAATCTGCATGATAGTGCAAGGTTTTTTTCTTACAATGAGTTTAAAGGGATTATATTATTTAAAAAAGTAAACATTTAATGTCAAGGTCAAAATGTGAAACAGAAGAGCAATTGGCTGACCTTTTATTATCCACTCATTATCTGTAAACCTCACTGCAGAGATCTAACAAACATTCATCATATAATTTTACTGTTTTTACTGTTCTTTTACCAAATTAGTGATATATTCAATCAAGGCTAGTCCAAGATTGTGGTCATAAAATAAACATAGACTAAGTGCTGCTAAATCTAAATATCATCAAAATGATTAGAATTTCAACACCGCAACCAATCCTACACAACTGGTCTCTTTGTAAACAATTTTATCCCAGAGCTGATTGTCATTATGAGGAACAAACAAAATCAAATGGTTTATAAGACTGCTCTGTTAAACACGTGTTACAAATCTGAATCTGAAAAATAAAAAAAACACCAGTCTCATGCAATCATGACATATTAAGCAGTTACTTTACATGTGGTTTTCATGAATATAAGTAACATAGCAACAGTCTCTGAATAGAACAATGGCTTATTTGGTTGATTGAGGTCTCCTATGATAGAAGTGTTCTTTATGAAAGAGCTGCAAGCACTGAGGTATTCACTGCTGAAGCAAACCTGCCAAAGATTTTAAGTCAGATAAACTGCCCTTTCTTTAACTATACACCTCCATGTTCAGGGTAGTGAGTTAAGTAAGTTATAACCATAAAGGGTGGTATCCGACAGTTTGGACCAAATATTTTTATTAAATAACCAAATAAGTCATTGTTACCAGAAAAGGTCTTGTAAAATGCTGTTCTTTGATGCCCTAGCACTTTGTGAACAGTGAACCATTACACCTCAGTTGTTGTTACAATCAGGAATTTTCTATCTGAGCAACTCTGCAAAAATAGCAATTTTTAAAATAAGAAAACGGCGAGAGAACTTAATTTTGAGCTGACATTATATCATCATCCTGGTAGTCTGCTCAGACATCGATATCTATTTCTAGAAGAGATCACTATCATGCTTATTTATAGATTTAGAAATAAAGAACATTTAGAGTAATTCTTTCGCAATTTGTAGTGTCGAACAATATACAGTACGTGGCAACTTATATTCGTTATTTACATTACATCATTGCGACACTCAAGTTAGGCACTCTATTTGAAAGCTAATAATAGAAATCTGCGTGCACTGAATTTTACGTCATGATGGCTAAAAATAGATCACAGTTCCAGGAATCAATGTACGTGTAAATTTTAGTCGTCTGTTTGTAAACAATCTCGCGTCTGACATTTTCTTAAACATGGGTCGAAAGGGGCTTGAATTGACTCCTAGAGTCAAATCGATCATTGTAAAAATGTACCAGCAGGGTAAGGAAAGGGATCAGTACTATTAGTGATCTATTGGATATTCCTAGATCTACAGGGGATTATACTGTGAAAAAGGTTAATCGTATTTGTAGCATGGAAAATTTGAAAAGAAAACCATGGCAGTGTTTGATCAATGGCCTGAGTATTAGGCATATTAGGGCAGTTTGTAAATAGTGACAGAAAGGCTACCTTTTGAAGGGAATTACGGCCAGATTTAATGAGAAGAAGCTTGTCATCAAGGTGGGGAACAGGAGGAAGTGATTTGTATGGTGCTGGGGTAAGAGATTGAGGACTGTAGAGAACCTTTGGAGGAATATTATTTTTTCTGACAAAAGTCAATTTTGTTTTGGACAGGATCACCGTGTTTATGTTTGGAGGAAACAGGAAGAAGGTTAGAGACCGGACCTTGTGGAACAGCGTGAGCAGTGCCCGGTGAAAGTTATGGTATGGGGGGTGTATTTGTATCCATGGCGTCGGAACAAAAGTGAAGGTTGATTGAAATATCAATGCAGAGAAATATATTCAGGTTCTCGAAGAACATCTTTGGCCAGTCATAGCCAGACATTTCCCTTCCAATGACTGTATTTCAAGATGACAATGCCTCCGGCCACCGTGCACATGTTGTGCAAAAATACATGGCCAGTAATAGCTTTAAGACAATAAGTTGGCCAGCCCAGTTGCCAGACTTAAACATCATTGAAAATGTGTGGCTGTATTTAAAAAGAAAGCTGCAGGCTAGTGCTCACAACATAAAAACAACTGACAAACTTTTTGACTGCCTAGAGTAAATTTGGCAGTCCTACCTGCAGCATATATCCAGAGCCTCTACAAATCAATCACCAGACGCTTAGCCAGCGTAATGCGTTAAATGGTCATATGACGAAATATTAAGGTAAAAAAATGTTATGTATTTTTTGTTAAAAAGTTTGAATATTTTGCATTTTAAAAACACTGCCCTCCCCTAAAACGTGCACTTCATTAACAGTCTTTTAACAAATATAAGTGGCCAAGCACTGTAGTTAGGGCTCAAAATTTACCTTTTTTTCAGACTAAAGTCTGAGTGTAGAAATAATGCCAAAAATACCCGTAAAACAGGAAGTAAGATGTTGTTACATGTATTAGATATAGGCAAACTGTCGGCATACCAACCTTAAGGGTTGAGGACCGAGGGTGAGGTGACCTCTATCCCTCTGTACTGGTTACATAACACGTTTAAAGGATGCTGTATTTCTATGCACTCTAGATAATGGTATATGTATAATGTAGTGCATTTTGTGTTGCATTTTACATACTTACATATTGTTTAAATAGACTAGATATAATATTGTGATCATTTGATGATTTTTTGTTTCTACTGGATTTTAACTGTGCAACTCTCATTTCACACCCGATTTATAATGGAAAAAGGTCGAACTATCTCTTGTCATGCTAGATATAGCTGAAGTCTGTTGGGTGAGCTGCTTTCTCTAAATACTAAAGCAGTGAATACACAAAGTGCATGTCTTTATGTGCATGTCTTCTGGGGTGTTATGTCACTGTTATAGTGAAGATCATTGGTCAACTTTCAGCTAATGCAATTTAGTGATGCTTAGATATTGCCTGCAAGAGACAAACCTGCAATCTAGCTGGAAAACCTTCTCACTAACATTCATCTTGATTCACATGGATTTTACACTCAAAGTCAACGGAGACTAATAGTTTGGAAAAAAAACAACACTCTCAGCCCAATGCGCACTATGACAAATCATACAATAATGTCATCTGGGTATACAGCATTTACAAGGACAAAACTATGGTAAACGTTTAATTAATGGTAGTTGATGAAAGCAACTGTGATGACTACAAAGTGTAATGGGTCGGGGATGAATTTTTTGAACAGACCATTTTCACAGGAGAAGGGGTGGAATACAATTTTTTTTTCGTTCCAATATAATTGCCAAACTAATTAACACTGGTGAATAAGAGTGGAAATACATTAGAGTCTCAACCAAATTATTTGATACCAGTATGAAATGACAAACATTTTGTATTCTTTCATACCTACTAAGGGTTTACTGCTAATCTTCCATCTTTATACATGAAGATGAGGATGTTAAAATAAAGGAGTACGTTTTCTAAGCTGATTTTATTGTTTTAAGTCTGATACTAGTCTTAGTAAACAGAGTTCTAGTTCAACCCTTTTAGGCAAAGTGTTTGCAAAAGAAGCCATGGCATTGCTATAGTCATAAACCAGACAAGTGCAGCTATGGTTTGGAAAGCGAAAAAGGCAATAGGAAGGTATTAAACTTGTAAACAGCTAAGCATTTATTGAAATGGCAAATTATGAAATACCGGCAGTGTAGTTCCTGCTGTGAGGTGTCTAATCAGGATCTGCACTCTTTGCTGCTGAGTTTTAGCAAAATGCCTAAGCACCTTTTCATGGGATGGGATTAGCCGGCTTTTTTGCCAATACTGTGCAGTGACATTTCTATCATTATAGCACAGGGGCACTAATGAAGTGCCCAGGGACTGAACCTGGCCGATCCATTATACTGACACCAACGAGTCAGGCCCTTAGCCCCGAGCGTTAGGAGAGAAGCCACTACTACCAACTTTCAAGTCTTTGGTTTGACCCGGCCGGGGCTTGAACCCGCGACCTCCCGATCCGCAAGCCATTGCTCTACCACCTGAGCTATTGCTGGCCGGTCCTTTTAATGGAGATGTTGTAGTAATATGACATAGAATTAGAATGCATCATGACTGTATTCTTAACAAAAGCTAAAATACTGCTGCACCCAATTATATAAACAATGGTCAAAATCAACTGTTGGTTATCTTCTAACAACTGGTTTCTTTTAACTAGCTGGGTAAGTTAACCAAAGTGGTTTCTTATTTGTATAATTGCAGTTAACCGTAAGATAACGTAACCGCAGTATTTGTATTTGGGTTTATGGAAAACCGACACTTGATAGGTCATACAGTGCCGAACCGAACTTTTTAATTTTTAACCAAAAAATAAAATAATCAAAAACATCCCATAATGCTACATTTTCATTAGTTCTCCTAAACTGAACTGGCCATTTTTATTTTAGGATATAAAATTTTTACAGACAACTGGAGGCATGATTATACTAAACGAAAATGGTTAAGACAAGAACCGGTTAAAATAACAAAAAATGTTTATACAAAAGCTAACCAGAAAATTAATCAAAACGTATCTGTTAACCAAACTTTAACCACATTTAATCGCTGTTTATACAACTGACGCCTAGTAGGTATGCTGGGTAAACACTTTATCCACAATAGTTTTAAATGGATTTGGGTTTTGACATGAATAGGTCAAAAAACTAAAGTGATGGTAATAGTAAGGAGCTGTAAATATGAACAAGGAAGTAATTACAAAAATTTATAAAACAAAAAAAATGTTTACATTCTGTTCCATTTTAAACCCTGGAGTTCTTGGATTGCAGTCCAATTTCTGAATTATAAAATAATGTCAATTTTTCTATGTCTATGAATAAACATAACTAAATAACAGTTTGGACAGAATTTGTTGCACAAATTTTCTACTAAGCATAGGCCTTAAAAAGGATATTTTGTCAAAAGTGGGAATTTAAAAAAAAATTCAGCATGTATACACTTTTTTCCTTTGAGAATATGGCCCCAAAAAGTAAAAAAATTGACTGAGACCATAATGAAAGCAATATTCATAATACAGGCATCAAAAACAAAAACATAACATAAAGAAAAAACAAGAAACAAGATTATTTCTGCCCTAAAATAATTGATGTTAAAATTACCTCGTATTTTAATATCCTGTTCCATCTATAAAAAAAATATGCATTTCCTTCTAAGCGGAGATAAAATGATTCACATGAGTAAATCTATTCAAAAAGTATGCTCAAGGTTCATTGTTTAGATTCCAAATAAGGTATTTGAAATTCAGTAAATTATGCCTGCCTTTGTCTTCCTCAGCATATTATATCTGTACAGGCAGCATTGCATTTGGTCATGCTTGTTAATTGAGTTTTTTTTGTCCTATTGACAGTATTTCACTTATCTGTAGATGGTGTTCACTTGAAGCAGATATAGTGCTGCCTTCACTGAGTAACATGTTACCACACCCAGTCATATTATCCTCGCACCTGGCCAACTAGTCGGGGAGCTACCCTTATATTTGCTTGAGAGATAGCAAGGGAGCTATACCACTAAATTTTTTACGACTTTGGTATGACACGGCCTGGATTCGAACCCGAGCCTCACGTACCTGGAGCCAGCACTCTACTGATTGTGCAACCAGGTCCAGTTTTGATCACGTCTCAAAGTATAACAGTCCAGACAACACTCAAATGCCTGACAATATATTCATAAAGCTAGTAGTAGAATGCTAAACTTAACATATTGTAAATCAATTTTCTCGGTGCACAAATTCAGCTTCTTACAAAATCAGAATGAGGGCTTATCCTATTAATTATCATGTGATAAATAACTAACATCAATATTCCCCCAACATTATTAATTCAGTAATTTCAATCATGAACAACAAAAAAAAACATAATGTAAGATGACTTGCATACCCATATGTCATACGAAGGTAAATTTCATTCCCAGGTGCTGGAAATGCCATTAGCTGCTATGAATTTTTTTATTTATTTAATAAAATGTTCATAAAGCCTGGATAATATCTAGAAAATATAATAAGTACAAAACAGTTAAAAAAAAATATGGCACAGAAGACAGTCCAAACCATAGTGACTGACTTAATAAAGGGCCCGTAGTTAATCTAAATTAACCATTAATTCCATTAAGCCATTTGAAACCTGTCTGAATCAAATAATAGGTTACTTTATTTCTTTTTACTTTTTCAACTAGATAAATTATCTCTTAAAAATCTATCTCAGATTGTCTACAAGCTGACACAGAGAATAAGACATTTTTTGAAAAAGTTAGGCCTTTTGAAATATGAACATGTTAATAAAAATAACAGGAAACTCAAAACCCTTATATGGCATATGCTTTTCAGTGCTTTAGAACAGAACATGTGAATTTTTTTTTTTCCTGTTTTTCCTAGTAACATCACCACACTACTTTACCCATTATGAACAACTCAAAGTGTCAATGAAACAGTGCTACGAGTAAGTAATCTTTGTCTACATTGTTTCATCTTTAATTGTTGCAACAACTGTGGGCACTTAAGCATGCTGTTACATTTTGTCCTTTTTCCTGAATGTGCCTAATACACAGATAAATACTGGTACGAGACTAATACAAACAGAGATGTAACAGTAATATATGATGACAAGTTAATAGCAACCATTCATTGGTTAGTGTTCAAAAAAACAGCTTGAGGTCCTTTTTTACATCATTTAGTTGTAGCAGATTTTTGTTATACAGTTGTTTGTTGCAGTAACGTCTCCACGATTATATGTCAAGAATTCTAGCCCATACAAACACCAACATTTTGTTGTTTATCACTGTTACAGTGCAATGGAAAAACTGTTCATTAAAACCTCACTTCGCACAATTACAGAATGCACAATGCCTGAACATGTTGCCATACACAGTTACTTCATGGTAAAGTACATGAACTAAAGAGTACATGTACCATGAACTAAAAATTTAAATAAAAAACAATACACAGGCTCACAGCCATGAATGTCAAGATTCTTGTTGTTCACTCTCACATACACTCCTGCTACAGGCTCACAGACATGAATGTCAAGTTTCTTGTCCTTCACTCTCGCATACACCCATGCTACAGGCTCACAGACATGAATGTCAAGTTTCTTGTTGTTTACTCTCACATACACCCCTGCTACAGGATCACAGACATGAATGTCAAGATTCTTGTCCTTCACTCTCACATACACCCCAGCTACAGGCTCACAGACATGAATGTCAAGATTCTTGTCCTTCACTCTCACATACACCCCTGCTACAGGCTCACAGACATGAATGTCAAGATTCTTGTTGTTCACTCTCACATACACCCCTGCTACAGGCTCACAGACATGAAAGTCAAGATTCTTGTCCTTCACTCTCGCATATACCCCTGCTACAGGCTTACAGACATGAATGTCAAGTTTCTTGTCATTCACTCTTGCATACACCCTTGCTACAAGCTCACAGACATGAATGTCAAGATTCTTGTCCTTCACTCTCACATACACTCCTGCTACAGGCTCACAGACATGAATGTCAAGTTTCTTGTCGTTCACTCTCGCATACACCTTTGCTACAGGCTCACAGACATGAATGTCAAATTCTTTTTTCCTCTCAATACACTCCCTGCTAAAGGCTGACCAAATGAATGTCAAGTTCTTAAATCGTTATTTCAAGCATATTGCATAACATACCAATTAATGAATACAGGGCTCAACTTAATATTCTGAAACTTAGTATATTATGTTTTTTCTTCTTAAACTTGTCTCTATGACAGGTTCCTACTACATGCAGGTTTTCCCCCACAGACAACTTGATTGTCAACCTGCTTTATTTCCCAGTATCGGATGCAACGAAAGTAGTGAGCGGTGGGATTCAGAGTCAGGATGCCCCTTTATATTGTTGATTCTGAAATTGTCCGTACCGACAACAAATCCTCCACACTCTTCATACTCTCTGCATGTCTTACAAAACATAACATTTTTCTTTTCTTCAAAATCTAGCCAAATAAACTCATGTGTTCTTTCTGGACAAAACGATCTTATCGGTTTTGTTTTGTCCTACAGTTTCTTTGAAGCATCCTTCCTCTTTCGTTTCGTATTGTCGTCTTTTTTCCGTATTGTCGTCTTTTTTTGTCGGACGAAAAACCGAACTTAAATAAATTGCTTGAAATTTTTGTGTCGTCTGCGCATACTGCGTTATAAACAAACCGTATAAAAGTCTGTTGTCGTAATACTTGGGATACCAACAGTACAGATAGTATTCGTGCTTTTGTTTCCCTCGCATTTTTATTTAAATAGTATAAATATTAATAGGTATGTTCCATAAACGTTAGAAAAAAAGAAGTTAGATGAAGAAATAAGCATTCGTATCCTGCTTAACAATAAGTATTACGACATTGGATATTTGACACGCACGTTGGGGGTAAAAAACCTCGTTCTGGGAACATCAGCCAATGAGTGAATGCATGTCAAGGTTGTTACTAAATATACCGCTAAATATAGCACACGCGGGTTTCCCAAGAAACTGTATCGACAAGCGTCAAAAGTTTGACCGAGTTTAACCATTAAAAATATTTTTTGACTTTTGATTCACTCATAGGCGGATTTTCGGCGAACTTTGTCCGATTTAGAACACGACCAGTCGGTCCAGCTAGCCTAGGACTTAGCTAGACCGGACCGCCGATCTACTAGTGAATGTCGTTCGGTCGGTCCTTAATGTCGAACCCTGGAATGTCAAGTTTCTTGTCCTTCACTTTCGCATACACCCATGCTACAGGCTCACAGACATGAATGTCAAGTTTCTTGTCGTTCACTTTCGCATACACCCATGCTACAGGCTCACAGACATGAATGTCAAGATTCTTGACAATTCAAAGACGAAGTGATTAATAATGTTACAAGAGGGTCATGTTTTTTTACACAGGGTTTTGCAATTAAAAATGATTAATTTTGATCTGAAATCTTCAGAATGGATGAATAATTTAGCAATAACAATGGATTTACTTTTCTTTACATTTTCCACAAGGCAGATTATTCGCAAATGTAAACAATAACACCATGTATCTAAAAATACTTATAGATTTGAAAAACAATTTAATTAAAAAATGTAATTTAACAATATTTAAGTTATTCACCATTATTTTAATAATATTTTACAGGGTGTTTTTTATTTTTAATTTCCTTACTGACATAAAGCCTTATATAATGAGCCACATGGCTTTAACGTCTCTGCACCTATTGACAGTGTAAGAGTGTGGTAGTCGTGTTCAATCTGCCATGATGTTGGTGTATAGTAATTAATAAAGACATATATCAAACAAATGAAGAGTATATGGGACCTTGTGTCATGCCTAGCGCATGACTCCATAGTGATGGCAACAATAGATTGTGAACATTTATATGACATTGTCCTTATGACTGTCAGTGGGTGTTTTCAACTCAAAACATAAACATGATCACAATACATAACTTTCTGTATATTATATCTTTAGTCTTTATCCATGTTTTTTGTGTGTGTTTCTTGCACGTGTCCCTGGCAACATAACAAGTCATAAACCTACAGTCACATGCACCTTTAAGTGGAAATGATTCGAACCAGATGACAACTTCACCACATAACACCGAAAAAATCTGCACTCATTTCTGTCCAAAAGGTATATATGCTACTTTTATGTTGGTAGTAAATATCATTAATGCTTATGCTGGAGGAAGAGTCTGACTATTTAAAAAAAAAATACATGCAGGTTAATGAGAAACACAAATCAACTTCTGAAAAAAATTATACACAATGGACATACATTTTGAAAACATGATCATACAACAAATAAATATAAATAGTTGGTTAACCCCTGGATTTTTTTCTGGCTGATTTGGTCAAATAAAGTCCAGAATGTCCAAATGCTGTGTAACCCCTTTTGAATTGTGTTAATGAATATATATTTGTATTTTGGGTTTCATGGCACACCTACACTTGTTAGGTTATATGGCGTCAAATTATGAATAAATGCACTAATCAAAATAAAATGCATTTTTTCATATTCCATGCATGAAAAACAAAAAAACAAAAGTCTGTACCAGCAATACCCTTTATATTGTCCAATGATCAATGAGTGAAACTATTATGCAATATAGAGTTTAGTCATACAAATTGTGACTTCTTACAAAAGGAAACTGCAATACAAATAACCCTAATATATGGGTCTTTTTCCTTTTAACAGATAAATTGCTTATTTAACATTGCAGCTTTGCATGTTTTAACTAAATAAGTGAAAGGAAATTGCCCAGACATAATCACAATTAGTGAATCTGAATGCTGATACAACTCTGATGGGCAAGGTAATGCTATAGAAATGGAACAACCTGATGCTATAGAAATGGAACAACCTAATGCTATAGAAATGGAACAAGGTAATTTGTTTATTGGGTTTTTCATCCCACCAGCAGTATTTCAGTTGTCTGGAGACGGTGGAACAAGGTAATGCTATAGAAATGGAACAACTTAATGCTATAGAAATGGAACAACTTAATGCTATAGAAATGGAACAAGGTAATGCCATAGAAATGGAACAAGGTAATGCTATAGAAATGGAACAACCTCATGCTATAGAAATGGAACAACTTAATGCTATAGAAATGGAACAAGGTAATGCCATAGAAATGGAACAAGGTAATGCTATAGAAATGGAACAACCTAATGCTATAGAAATGGAACAATGTAATGCTATAGAAATGGAACTACCTAATGCTATAGAAATGGAACAACCAAATGCTATAGAAATGGAACAACCTGATGCTATATAAATGGAATAAGGTAATGCCATAGACATGGAACAAGGTAATGCTATAGAAATGGAACAACCTAATGCAATAGAAATGGAACAACCTAATGCTATAGAAATAGAACAACCTTATGCTATAGAAATGGAACAACCTCATGCTATAGAAATGGAACAACCTAATGCTATAGAAATGGAACAAGGTAATTTGTTTATTGGGTTTATCATCCCACCAGCAGTATTTCAGTTATCTGGAGACGGTGGAACAAGGTAATGCTATAGAAATGGAACCTCATGCTATAGAAATGGAACAACCTAATGCTATAGAAATGAAACAATTTAAGTTCTCATACATTTTGCACATCCATAACTCAAGATTATGAATCTGACCAAATTCTTTGAATAATCTAAACTTAAATAAGGAATCCTGTTCCTTATATGTTTTTCTTCTTTCACTACTAGCATATGCTTTACATATTGGATCAAATTCCATGATCTGTATTGCACTGCCAATTGTACAGTGAGCAGCCCAAAGGTGTGTGGCCCTACTATATAACACAGGGTAGTGGGGGTGTATAATCGTATAATTAGGTAAAATTGATGATTCCTCATACTGTTATATGTCTGTTTAAATATCCCACTCTTTTGAATTAATAGGAAGTATTACTGCATAAATTATTTATATAACTCAACTGAATGTATTGGTTATACTGATATAATTTTATTGTCAAAGAAAGCTCTAAAGGTGCAGTTTGTATTGAAGCTTTGATCCCTGGACATGTTAAACAAATAAAGTGTATTTTTATGAAGATCGTTTTTTATATGGAGTGTTACACCATGATTAAACACACGTTAAGTCCTACAAAATGCTTAGAGTAATTCTTCCCATGCCAACTTTCAGAGGGCTCATACACGTGAACTCTACCACTTTTAGAGGGGACCCCCGCTTTACGAGTCAAAATTATTTTAAAATGAACAATGTTTTACACATTTTCAAAAAATCTCCCTACATGGAAACAGATAACTTCCATTTTTTATATATATGTAAATAACAAAGCTCCCATTTTGCAAGTGAAAATCTCCCATTTTGGTCCTCAGAAAAGGTTAACATGTATGCTACATTAGTCAAGGGCCAATGTACATGGTGGGTATCTATTCACATTGGTAGAAGTAGAAACCATGCTGTCTTCAAAGCAGTCTAAGAAGCAAAAAGAGTAGAACCAGAACAATCAGCTTCAAGTCACACCTTACTGACCTGGATCTACACAACCAACCTCTGCCTAATCAATGTGTGCTGATCTGAAGTAAAGTTGTTTTGTTTTTTATTTCAAGTACCAGTAGAAGGACAATATAGATGCTGAATAACTAGTCTGATTTTAACCATAGATGCTGAATAACTAGTCTGATTTTAACCATAGATGCTGAATAACTAGTCTGATTTTAACCATAGATGCTGAATAACTAGTCTGATTTTAACCATAGATGCTGAATAACTAGTCTGATTTTAACCATAGATGCTTGAATAACTAGTCTGATTTTAACCATAGATGCTGAATAACCAGTCTGATTTTAACCATAGATGCTGATTAACTAGTCTGATTTTAACCATAGATGCTGAATAACTAGTCTGATTTTAACCATAGATGCTGAATAACCAGTCTGATTTTAACCATAGATGCTGAATAACCAGTCTGATTTTAATCATAGATGCTGAGTAACCAGTCTGATTTTAACCATAGATGCTGAGTTACCAGTCTGATTTTAACCATAGATGCTGAGTAACCAGTCTGATTTTAACCAGTTATATTTAGATAATCAATTTTCTATCATAGATTTTCATGTGAACAGTCCAAATTGTTATCTGTATTCATATAGCAAACCAAATAACATAGACCACATTTTGAATGTCAATAGGTTTTAACAATGTCTGACAGCACATCATGAAGTGGAAAAACATAGAATTTGTTCCAACAGTATCAATCACAAGAAAAAATACAAAAGGTAGCTACATCTCATTAAGATTTCTTTGCCTAAAACATACATTCAGAGTTTAGATAAAGCTCCTCTGGATTTTAAGCATTGTTTAATCAAATTAAGCAATTTTATGTTTTTTCTTGTTTTTTATTTATCATGCTGAACGGACCTGATAGCGCAATCGGTAGAGTATTGGATCCGGGAACAGGAGGGCCCTTGTTCGATCCCGGGCCGAGATATACCAAAGTTGTTAAAAACTGTAGTGATATCACTCCCTTGCTATTGCTCAAGCAAATTTAAGGGTAGTTCCATGACTGATTGGTCCGGTGTCAGGATAATGTTACTTGGTATGGTAACATATGCCAGGTGTTCAAGGCATGCTATACACAATAAAGGCAGCACTATATGTGCTTCAAGTGGACACTAGTCTCCAGATAACTGAAATCTGTTGATGAGACCATAAACCCAATAAACTAATATACCACATTGATACAATTATGGTCATACTGGCGACGTCCAGATAATTATTGATGGAGGAAGACCCCAGACTTATGTCTAGGAAGAAGCACTGGCACATGAATGTTCCCGCCCCGACTGGAACTCATGCAGTGGGGGGCTGAGGGGTCAGCATTTTTAAATGAAGTTGCAGAAACTATATTTACAAAAGTTAAGCAAGGTAGTAACCAATATTCAAGGTTTTTTTCCAGAAGAACATTCTGACTAAAGATTTAATATTTATATCACAATGAAATTTTTGTTATAGAGATCCATCAGACAAATATTTTATTATTAAAAAGACAAGTCACCATTTTTTATTTGTAATTATGTTACAATCATTTTAATGAGTCATTGTTTTTCTTATATTTCAAAGACATAAAAACAAAAACTAGACAGCTAGACTGTAATATATCTGTAGCCATGGGCATGTTTTGTCTACTATAGGTGGAATAATGATAGGGCATGTGTGTTGTTATGTTGGTAAATTAAGAATCTTTGGTCCTAAAGGCTCTCTCAAGCCATGGGAGAATGTATTTTTGAAGTAATCCAAAATATTAATGAGATTTGCAACAAAAAACAAGAGTACCATTAGTCAAAGCATTATATGCCCAAAGGATACTCCAAGATAATTGTTAAAAAACACAGCAATTAAAAAAAAAAGGTCTGCATAAGAATTTGCTTACCTGTTTACAATGCACCAAATGTGCTCACAACCAGATGATGAACTCTTTTTAATAAGTACACAAAGGTCAAAGTTCAGGGGTTATAATGAGATCAATTGAAGGTCCTTTCCTGGGCAATCAAGGTAGCGGTTTCTAACGTCTTCTTCACTGAAAGTAAACAAATGGACAAAAATGTATTTTGGTTTGCATTTGTATTTTGTATTTTGTGTTTTACGGCACACCGACAGATAATAGGTTATATGACGCCAAATACAATTAAGTTTAACACAGAGTATAATTAGGTTAAAATTAAAATATGTGTGTAGAAATATAAAAATTTATCCAGTTTAAATAAGGTAAATTATAATTAAAAACATATTTAACAGTTTAAATATGTATAAGGTTAGCATAATAAACAGTTAAAAATGTATAGCCTATTAAGAATAACAATATCATTCATGAAGCAAACATGTTTAAAACTGGACACTGTTTGCATGTTATGGCCCTTTATTGCATCAAGAGGTACAACATTAACCTGATCTGGACATTTAACAGAAAATATCACCTGTCTAAATGTTGATTAAGGCCTAGTAATTGGCAATTTTTATATATCATATGTATTGTTTAAAGACTACAAGATAGGAATTGGCATGAATTCTATTCATATTTAAGCTGCATGTTTGTGTTTTTTGGGTTTATCGTCCCACCTACAGTATTTCAGTTATCTGGAGACAGTGATAACTTGAACCTTCAGTGTGTATAGCATGCCGTGAACACCTGGCATGATACCACAACCAGTCACATTATACTGACGCCAGGCCAACCAGTCGTGGTACTACTCTTATATTTACTTGAGCGTTAGCAAGGGAGCTATACGACTACCATTTTTAATGACTTTGGTATGTCGCCGCCCAGGATCCATCCTGTGGCCCATCCTCCAACCCTCATATTAATGTTGGTTTATATTTAGTTTATTTGGTGATTTGAAGCTATTATTTGTTGACAAGATCTGTTTTATCCTGATCTTTTCTGCCTTTATTCTAAAACGCCTTGTGGTTATCAAGTACATTTACAGAATTTTGAGGAACATAATTCATATAATAAAATAAAAAAATAACTTTATGTTTTTATATAATTTTTTGTTTATTCAATTATTTTGAGTCAATTAACATATTGGCTACATAAACTTTATTCTTCTAAAATTTCATTTTTTTTAAATTTTCTTTTAATAAAGTGTTTTCAATATGAATGCATGAAATATACTGTTACTTCTAATCCAAAACAATTTAATTATATTTCTTAATGCACAGTTGCTATAACTCAATAACTCAATAAGGAGTGTCAATAAAGTTCCTCACACTCAAGAAATTCTATCTTAAGTTGTCTATGTTTACATACTTTTTTATGTAAATGTACTTTAAATATATTTTCTGGAAAGTCTTAGTCATAAAAAATACGCCTGTCTTTGTGCAGAGTTTTGTGTGTTGTTTTTTTTTGATACACCACAGTGACCAGTTACAGTCATAGCAACATCCAGCTGTTTTGGTGAAAGAAGATCCCAGACAAATGTCTGGATAGAACCATGGACACTGCAGGTCAGCTGGAAGGCCTTCCCTCAAAGTCCTTCGCCCGGAATGGGACTCAAACCCACATGTTCGCAGGCTAAGCAGTCAGAGGAGTTATAAACTGGCTATGCCATGGGTGCCCCACAGAGTTTAAAAAAGGTAATATAACCATTTGTTATATTGTATATATAATTTGTTATATCATGTATTTTTGTGCTAAAAAAGCTAGATTTGTTACTATTTTTCAAAATGCACAAATCTGTAGGCTCAATAGTATGCTTACATAACTTTAAGTTTATAAAGCAAAGCTTAAATATCAGGGAGCATATTTTAGTGCTTGATGTATGGTATGGCTGGTTAATTGTCAAGTTGTAATAAATATGAAATCACATGTGTTCCATGCAGTATTAGGATGTTTATAAAGAAGATGTAGCACTCTTTTCTAGTGTTCAAATGTTTTCACAGGCAACACAAACAAACATCAACAACAACTGCTCACCCAAAGTTCATTGTGTGAGTACATGTCACAACAAATATCTCCTTATTCTGGTCACATTATACCACAATTTAGTGTGAAGACTGGGCTACTTGCAGAAAGGTAAATTTAATTTCTTAATTTATGGAGTGTTGTCTTAATCATTTTTACATCTATATAACATATTAAATGAAACATTTAAAGCAACTTTAAACAATTGGACTTCTAATTTGTAACAAGGCTGTGTATCAGAACTGTGCAGAACAAAGTGCACATCAATCTACCTGTATATGCCAAAGACTTTTATCTTTCATCACAGTGGATGTTGTAACAAGAAAAATTGTTCCTGTCGACCAGTTGTGCTATTTCATTTAAAAGGCCTAAACGCTTACAAATCCAGGCCTGCACATAGCAAAGTTACAAAACAGGTATTGGTATAGCTTCACTAACATACCAGAATCTGTAAGGGTTGTTCCAGAAAAACTCATGCATTTGTCAGGGAAATATAACTTGTGATACCATGTCAGGTGTTCAATGCATGGTATCAAAGATAAGATATAGCACTTGATATTCTTCAAGTGAATGTCTTCAGATAACTGAATGATTTTTGCAAAACATTAAACCAAGTGACAGACGCCATTTTCGTTCCTTAGAAATCTTTAGTGAGGGACACATAAAACCAGATGAAAGAGAAAAGACAAATCATGTAGCTAGAAAATTGAATCACAGGATCAGCTTTAAGAAACATGAAAATCTGTGTTGTTAATGAATCAGAACCAGTGTACATTGATCCTAGAAGCTGACACATCCTGACTGAACCCTTAATGTTGTTACAGGAGACACTGTCCAGACATGTCCAATGGTAGCCATTAATCATTTTCACTTGGACTTTTTTTTTCCTTCTCCAGGTGTAGAATACAATGGTGAGTTGTGCAAGACCTATTGATATAATTGTATGTACACTGTTTCAAGTTAAACTAAATACAATACCACAAAGTCAGAATTTAGAAAACTCCAATAAAACAAGTTGTCATATAATTAATAGATAGTATATTCCAAAAAACTTAATCTCATTCTTACAGTGTCGTTTACATTCTTGGACTAAATTTCTTCAAAATTTTCATTTGCATTTGTTTTAGCTATGATAGCGAAATATGATGACCATCTTATGACAAAAAAGCTTTGTTACATAAATAAATACTGGTATTTTTAAATACAGAAAGGTTATTTCCAAATATCTTCAACCAGCCATCAGCAAAGTATTGCTGTATTCTAAGATTCCAATATCATCAATCAGCCAACAGCTAAAGAAGGTTACATACCAAGATCTCATTATCTTCAATAAGCCTCATCAGCCAAAGAGTGTTATATACCAAATTCACAATATCTTCGATAAGCCTTATCATCCAAAGAGTGTTATTTACCAAGATCACAATATCTTCAATAAGCCTTATCATCCAAAGAGTGTTATATACCATGTCACAATATCTTCAATAAGCCTTATCAACCAAAGAATGTTATATACCAAGTTCACAATATCTTCAATAAGCCTTATCATCCAAATAGTGCTATATACCAAGATCTCATTATCTTTAATAAGCCTTATCAACCAAAGAGTGTTATATACCAAGATTACAATATCTTTAATAAGCCTTATCAACCAAAGAGTGTTATATACCAAGATCACAATATCTTCAATAAGCCTTATCAACCAAAGAGTGTTATATACCAAGATTACAATATCTTCAATAAGCCTTATCATCCAAAGAGTGTTATATACCAAGATCACAATATCTTCAATAAGCCTTATCAGCCAAAGAGTGTTATATACCAAGATCACAATATCTTAATAAGCCTTATCAACCAAAGAGTGTTATATACAGTCACAATATTTCAATGCCTTATCGCAAGAGGTTATATACCAAGATCACAATATCTTTAATAACTTTCATCCAAAGAGTGTTATATACAGTTCACAATATTTTCATAAGCCTTATCAACCAAAGATATACCAGATGAATGTTATAACCAAGTCACATATCTTCAAAGCTTATATCCAAAGATGTATTCAATCACATATCTTCAATAAGCCTTATCATCCACAGAGTGTTATATACCAAGATCACAATATCTTCAATAAGCCTTATCAACCAAAGAATGTTATATACCAAGTTCACAATATCTTCAATAAGCCTTATCATCCAAAGAGTGTTATATACCAAGATCACAATATCTTCAATAAGCCTTATCATCCAAAGAGTGTTATATACCAAGATCACAATATCTTCAATAAGCCTTATCATCCAAAGAGTGTTATATACCAAGATCACAATATCTTCAATAAGCCTTATCAACCAAAGAGTGTTATATACCAAGATCACAATATCTTCAATGAGCCTTATTAACCAAAGAGTGTTATATACCAAGATCACAATATCTTCAATAAGCCTTATCAACCAAAGAGTGTTATATACCAAGATCACAATATCTTCAATCAGCCTTATCATCCAAAGAGTGTTATACACCAAGATCACAATATCTTCAATCAGCCTTAACAACGAAAGAGTGTTATACACCAAGACCACAATATCTTCAATCAGCCTTATTAGCCAAAGAAAGCTACATACTAAGATCCAAAACCCTATTATAGTACACAATAAAGAACCTCTTGAATTAAGACAATAATAAATTATGTTTCTCATCTACTTGCAAAGTTTATAGAAAATTATCCATTAATAAGTGATGTTCTGCCTTATGGAGACAAATGAACTTTTCCCAGAAAATATCCAAGCCGATCAAAAGTGTGAGAGAAATAGAATTAGTTTCTCACAAAGTAACTAGCAGTACTTATAATGTTGGTTTTCCTCATCTAGTGGTATGGAACAGAAAATGAACATGTATAAATATACATACACAGATTGTAGTGAACTTTCTTATACCTTTGTAGTTACTTTCTTAAAAATTGCACCAACACATTTATGGTTATATTTGTGATATCCTGCTGTTTTGGGGTAGGAAGACCACAGGCAAATGTTTAGACTAAATAAAAAGTCAGTGCACCAGAAGACCTTCCCACATAAAGATCTTTCCAGGAAGACCTTCCCACATAAAGATCTTTCCAGGAAGACTTTCCCACATAAAGATCTTTCCAGGAAGACCTTCCCACATAAAGATCTTTCCAGGAAGACCTTCCCACATAAAGATCTTTCCAGACAGGAAGTTAATCACCACTTCAGAGGGCACAGTAAACTCTGCCATCAGAAAGAAGCATAAGAATAGTCCTTGACGCCAAGCACCAAAGACAACTCAAAATGTGGAAGAGGTTGAGATTAAGGCAATTTGGGAGCAAGTAACAATGACATTTGAACAGTCATGGTTTTTATTTGAAAGTTTTCCGTATACCATAAATCTCGAGAAAAAGTATGTATAACTTATGACATAGAATGGTTTAAAACAGAATAAAAAGCAAAACCTATGTAGATGTTAGGTGTGTAGAAAAAAAAAGAGTTGCAAAATAATTATGATTAACTATAAAACTAAGGAGTACAAGCAGAAATTGCAAATGTGCAGCAGCCTCACATTACACAAACAAGTATTGTTCAGATATTTTTTTTCTCAAACTGTAGTATGTTTTTTAGGTCTCAATATCTTATTGTTTATTTTCAAATTTATTTTGAAAGTTTACAGACATGCAAAAATATAAATAAATTAATAAACAAATAAAAAATAGAACTCCATATACCCAATTAGGACCAAATTAGAAAGTCGGCAAAACAAACTTTCCCCATGTGCAAATTTCAGTGAGCATTCCATATAAAGTTGTCTTGTTCCAGCACATCGCCAATTATCAATGGGCTTCACAACAAAATTGTTATATTTTGATATTCTTTTAAAGTACCATTAATAAATGATAATAGTTTTATTCTTACAATAAAGTTTAAAGAATGTTAACATTTTATCAATAAAAAGTTTTTATTTTATTTCATTTAAATCATACGGAACATTTTTACAATGTTGGCCAGATATGAAACACTGTCTCCAGGCCAGAGATTGTTCATTCATAGTAAATGTATATTCAATTAATTTTGTTTATTTTCTTTGAACATTTTTAATTTTTTTTAAACATGTATTTTTGGCAGATAATTATAACCTAGATTAAACTAGATTACAAATAAAAGCTTACTTGTGTTGATTAAGCTGAAGATAAAAGGACTAATTGTGAATGCTTTGCAATAGGCGTAAAATGGCATATGCATGAGCAAAAGAGTTAATATTAAAAACAAACACAATCAAACACAAAAAGTTATTATAGGTACAAGGATCTGTACACTAACTGCTCCAAAACAACAGCTAAAAGATGTCTTATAAATGGCAGTATTGAAGTAACTGTAAGTGATAATTAACCTAAAACATTTAAGCCTTTAAATATTTAGGTTGACAACACTGGCAGACATTTATAGACCAGTGTACAGATCATGACAATGTAGATTCCTAGTGTCTCTATATACTACAGAAGACTGCAGGTTCGCCACTCCAGACAGATTTCTTTAAGTCTCTCATCAAAGCTTGTAAGACTGCTTCTGCCTCATATAGACTCCTCATATAGACAAGACTTATTGAATTATTATCTTGGTTTGTCTGCAGTCTTCCGGTATCAATATTAGTCAGTGATCAAACAGCGCAGCCAAAACACTTACAACTTAATTAGTCATTTGCTCTTTAACCACTGTATCCATCATCAGTCTTATACGAGAAAACCGAAGCATCAAAGGCGACACAAACGACTAAAACAAATTTAAAAGAAATTATGACATACATTTTAAAACTTAATTAAAGGTGGTACATGTGTCCTGCAGTTTTCTTTATTCAAATACATGCAGATTAATAAATTTAAATAAAAAAAAAAAAAAAAAAAAAAAAATCATGTAACAAAATTATGACCTGTATTTTACCAGGGTTAAGCAGAACAAACTTTCACCATGTGCAATATTCAGTGAGCATTCCATATATAGCGCATTGCCAATGATATATTTTATAACAAGAAACCATTCTAAGGTGACAAGGCAAATGGCTAGACAAGCAGCTGAATTAGTGCAGATCGTGATCTGACAGCCTCAAGCTAATTGCCAAAAGCATTATTAATGTGTGCTGGTAAGCAAGCTGAACTACGAGTCAATGGCTTGCACATGTAAACACACATGTTAACATGCATGTAAATGCATTATGTTAACACACATGTAAACATACCTGTAAACACACATGTAAACACATATGAAATTATACCATGGCCAATAAGCATAATTATCATATAAAAATTAAATTAATAATCACTATACATTTCTATATCAAAATCAAGTTTATAATCAATACACATTCTCATATTAATAACAATTTCTTGGTCAACTTAATTTTTCATATTAATAACACATTCATAATCAACATTCACATTAATAATATCCTCATAATCACTTAATTTTATTATTTAATTTTAAAATATCATCTCCATTATCAATATCAATGTTCACATGAACAACATTTTATTATCAATCATTTTAATGACATTCACAAACAATATCAATGTTTATTTAACATTATTTTCATTATCATTCAAAAATTTCATTATCTTTTTTTTTTTTAAATCAGTAGAAAATTATTAATTGGTACACTTTGATTACTTCCCCCAAAAACTTTACCGCATGAGAGAAATATGGCCTTGTTCTAGTTCTTCCAAAGGGATTTACAGGAATAATGAGCACAGGATCGGACCGCATTAGAAGCCATATTGGACCAGAAATCATGGGGAACAAATAATCCATTGGAGGTGATGAATTCTCCTCAAAACAAACAACAGCAGTTATAGCCAACCACTGGCTTTAAAGTTCAGAAATATATATAAACAAACATTAGAAGAACAAACAATAAACTACAAAAGTCATTACAAACAAAGAAAGAATATGAAACAATGATGTCTTTAAAGTTTATCTTTGGAAATTTTTATAGACATAAATAAGTAACAACAAATACAAATGGAAAGATATTAACACAATGTCTTTATAGACACAAAGTCTTGACATCAATGAACAAGGAACAATGTGAAAAATAAAAACAAAAAAATGTTCCATTAAGCCTGGTTAACAACAATGCAATTTTCGTTTTTTAACTATTTTTTAGACAATTTAAATCAGGAAATGAAGCAATTTAAGATTAAATTTCGAAATCCCCAGTGAGAACTCAGACTGTTAGCTCTAGCTGTCCACTTTCTGAGTCAGTGAACAGCTGACATACTTTATCAAGTCAATGGCATAGGCTACAGTGTTCAATAGGGTTTAAAAATGGAAAATTAACATTTCAGAAGTATAAAAACTCTAGTCACATTCATATTCCTTCAATACCATCATCCAGTCATATTTATATTCCTTCAATACCCTCATCCAATCATATTTATATTCCTTCAATACCCACATCCAGTCATATTTATAATCCTACAATACCCACATCCAGTCATTTTTATATTCCTTCAATACCCTCATCCAGTCATATTTATATTCCTTTAATACCCTCATCCAGTCATATTTATATTCCTTCAATACCCACATCCAGTCATTTTTATATTCCTTCAATACCCTCATCCAGTCATATTTATATTCCTTCAATACCCACATCCAATCATATTTATATTCCTACAATACCCACATCCAGTCATATTTATATTCCTTCAATACCCTCATCCAGTCATATTTATATTCCTTCAATACCCTCATCCAGTCATATTTATATTCCTTCAATACCCTCATCCAGTCATATTTATATTCCTTCAATACCCACATCCAGTCATATTTAATATCCTTCAATACCCTAATCCAATCATATTTATAATCCTTCAATACCCATTTCCTATCATATTGATAATCCTACAATACCCTCATCAAGTCATATTTATAATCCTTCAATACCCTAATCCAGCCATATTTATATTCCTTCAATACCCTTATCCAGTCATATTTATATTCCTTCAATACCCATATCCAGTCATATTTATATTCCTTCAATACCCACATCCAATCATATTTATATTCCTTCAATACCCTCATCCAGTCATATTTATATTCCTTCAATACCCACATCCAGTCATATTTATAATCCTTCAATACCCACATCCAGTCATATTTATATTCCTTCAATACCCTAATCCAGTAATATTTATATTCCTTCAATACCCTCATCCAGTCATATTTATATTCTTTCAATACCCTCATCCAGTCATATTTATTATCCTTCAATACCCACATCCAATCATATTTATATTCCTTCAATACCCTCATCCAGTCATATTTATAATCCTTCAATACCCACATCCAATCATATTCATATTCCTTCAATACCCTAATCCAATCATATTTATAATCCTTCAATACCCACATCCAATCATATTTATATTCCTTCAATACCCACATCCAGTCATATTTATAATCCTTCAATACCCATATCCTATCATATTTATAATCCTTCAATACCCATTTCCTATTATATTTATAATCCTTCAATACCCTAATCCAATCATATTTATAATCCTTCAATACCCATATCCTATCATATTTATAATCCTTCAATACCCATTTCCTATTATATTTATAATCCTTCAATACCCTCATCCAGTCATATTTATTATCCTTCAATACCCTAATCCAATCATATTTATTATCCTTCAATACCCACATCCAGTCATATTTATATTTCTTCAATACCCACATCTAGTCATATTTATATTTCTTCAATACCCACATCCAGTCATATTTATATTCCTTCAATACCCTCATCCAATCATATTTATATTCCTTTAATACCCTCATCCAGTCATATTTATTATCCTTTAATACCCTCATCCAGTCATATTTATATTCCTTTAATACCCTCATCCAGTCATATTTATTATCCTTCAATACCCTCATCCAATCATATTTATATTCCTTTAATACCCTCATCCAGTCATATTTATTATCCTTCAATACCCACATCCAGTCATATTTATTATTCTTCAATACCCTCATCCAGTCATATTT